>JAQZBX010029843.1:0-27105 GCA_029593785.1 Cabassous unicinctus
AGAAATTCATAGGCTAGGTTGCCAAATCTCATCAATAATACTATGAAGATCAGTTAGTAAAGGAAATTCACTCAATTTCTTCACTGTTAACAATAGTGTAATAAAATAGATAGGCTCACTATCTACTAAAAAAAATACCCTATATGAAGGCCCGTGCATGCTGTGTCAAAATATTTGGAACTTATAAATGAAGCTAACAGTAAAGTAAAATATTTTCTGTCCTCTTATCTTAATAAATATTCTTTGTAACATTATTCAAAACCACATTCAAATTTAGACTTCTCAGACTCCTTAGAGCGCAACCTTGAAAAATGGTTATATGAAGAGATCTGGCTGCTGCTCTCCCTTGACCTGTGGACCACTGGTTTTTCTTCTGCCTGTTCTCACCTACACCACAGGGAGTTTGCACCTCCAAACTCTGTCCACATACTTACGTAACACTGCATAGAAGTGCACACACTGGCACGTGGCCAGATTTACACACGAGGAAGAGGCCCAGGTATGTCTAGAAACAGTAACAAGCCCATTCAGGCTGGGATTTCTGCGCATCTGATAACTGTAGCACAGTTCAGAAAGTGATGCGTGGAATGTGCACATCCCTGATTCCCTTGTATTCCTTTTTTCATTGTAAGAGACACGGAGCGAGGGCTCAAGCAAGGTCCTCTAAATTGCAGGGCCCAAGGAAGTAGCCCCTCTTGTTTGGGTCTAGGAGATGCTGCAAATAAACCTCAATTTAAATTTCTTTTCTATCCCTCTAAACCAGACATTCACAACGGAGGTGATAGTTTTCTCAAAAGGGCAAAATAGGCTGCTGGAGGTAAAAAAGCACTTATTCTTTTCATTTATAAAGCACAAAAAGACATATATAACAGTATACCTGTGGTGGTAAAATTTCACAGGGAGGAAAAGGCAATTAGGAAAAAGTGGGGTCTACAAAGTGGGCAATAATAAAAAGTAAAGTTTGAGAAACACTGCTTTACATGTTAGTCTGGAGCCAGACTTCCTGAGTTTGCATTCCTGCTACACTAGTTAGTAGCTGTGTGAACTTGGGCAAATATTTTTACCTCTCTGGGACTCTGTGTCCTCCTGTTAAACATGGGGATAATAAAAGTGCCTACCTCAGAGGGTCTTTATGAAGAATACAGTAACTATTTTTTCTACAATGCTCAACACAGTGTCTAGCGTATCATATGCATTGTCAGCACTTAAGAAAAAAATATTTCCTCATTTGTAAAAGTTGAGATAATAATATTGTCTATCTCATAGGGTGGTTGCAAAGATTAAAGAGTATAATGTCTATTAAGTGTTTATCACAGTGTCTAATAAGTATACAAGATTGTTAACTGATATTAAAATGAAAAAGAATGTGGGTCCATATTACAACATAATCTTAAAAATCAGAGTTTTAAAAGATTTTTGCCATGATTTAGTATGTTTTGGATGTTACTGCCAATACTGCCATTCCTTACTTCTAGCAAGTGTGTACAAGTTTTGCTTATAAGTTTAAATGTAAGTTTATATAAATTAGAATATGTTTGAATTGGCTTTTTATAAACATTAGTCTAAGTAAATGTTAAACCCCATCACATTCTCACCATTGGGAATTTGACCATTCATTTAGGATCTTTGGTAAATGTTCACCGTGATTTAAGGGTGTTGGGCCATTCGCATTATAGCTACTGCCAGGAGTAGTAAGATATTGACAATCAAATTCCTAAGGCTAGTTTATTTCTCTCCAAAGCTGTCTTCCATCCAGCATGAAAAATACCAAATGCATGAATTTTATCTAAACCAGAAAGAAGTCAGACAGACTAATGGTACATTAACGTACAGATCCACTGTATTTTGAGAAGTTGCTTAAGACATGAACCTGACATTTTCCTTGTCACCAAAATTTATTTCTTCTCACAAAAAGAGAAGAACAAAAGACGGTATTTAACATTACTCAATTCTGAGAATAGACAGGTATGGTTCTGATTTTAGATAACTGAAAACTAAAATGTATTTCCTAAAGTTGCTGGCATTGTTCATTGCTCTAAAATAAGTGGGCATATCCACAGAATAATTCATAAAGTCATATGCTCTCTTGAAAATACTGTGCTTATTTTATTGACAAGTTTAGATTAAAATATCAATCATACTTTATCAGATGGAGATAGAAATATTCAAACATTTAAAAGCCAATTTTGGGACAAGTTTTAATGTGGAAATGAATTACAAGGTTCTGCAATGACTGCTAAAATGTTTAAATGATGTAGCCCTGGAAATTACTAGAAAAGCTGTTATAAATTGTCCATTAGACATTTAAATATGGAGTTTTCAGACTTTTGACAGTAATCTAATTACCAACTATTTGCCTAAAATCTTTACCTTTCTGTCCCAAAATTAGAAAATATCCCTAGGATTCACACTAAATACAAACTCTTTAAAAAGCATCAAAGAGCACTTGTGCTTTTAGAATTCAAAAGGTGACAGAATCTTTGGAGACCAAAGATCTATTTCTGACAGCTAAGAGTTGACTTGAAAATCAATCCAGTACTTTATAGAAGGTAAACTTTTCAACATTTCATAAAAAGTTTGAAAAACCTCAACTTCAGTTTTAATCTTTTGGCCATCTCTCAAATTTCAGACCTATGAAATAACATTTCTGAGTGAAATGGACTCAAGAAAATGTGATATCACAACTGTAAGAAAAATAAGAGGGCATCATTGCTTATATTTTTAATAATTAGTACTCCGAAAGGAGATGTTGTGAGGATGGAATACAACAGTTTAAAACACCTGAACTAAGTATAGTTAATATCAATTTCCTTCTTTTATTTTGTCACACCCTGTCTTTCCAGCTCACCCATATTTTTCCTCATCCATACCTCCCTCTCTCTCTCTTCCTCTCTTTCAGTTTTGGGTTCTTTGTTTCCTTTAGCTAAAACATTTTGATTAAAATGCAGGTAAATAAATGATACAGAAAGTTTTATCCAAATAAAACCTCCATGAGATGTATATAATCCAGTTCCTGTCCGTTTTTGATACGTTTCTGCCCATTTTTCCAGCAGGAAATTTGCTTTATTTGTTTGCCTTTTTTGTTTCCTTTTTTTTTTTCCCACTTTATCATGATGACCATGGATTATTTCAGCATATGATAGTTTTAGAAGAGCAAACCCCAAAGTCTGTGATAGGGCAAATATGATTAATATTTAGTTTCTATTCACAAAAGGTGCAAAAATGCACCTTTTAAATGGTTTCTAAGATTCTTCCAATTTATGCTTCTACCATCTATTTAATTGGCCTCCAAGTTTGCAGTGTTAGTGTGATGGTTAGGCTAATGTGTCAACTCGGCCAGGTAATTGTGTCCAGGTGTTTGGTTTTGGTCCAGCAAGCACTAGGCTAATTGTAAAACAAGAACATTTATGGACTTTGGTCAACAGTGAGTTTACTGGGTGGATGGCTGATTACATCTGCATCAGTCAGGGAGTTTGTCGTCAGCAGTGGGTGATGCTTTTATCCAATCAGTTGAATACCTTAAAAGGGGAAGTGATTTCAACATTCAGAGAGAATTTCCCAGCTCCTCTTTGGACAGCCATCTTCTCCCAGAAACTCATTAAGGTCCTTTCATTGGACTTTCATCGGAGCCCCTGGTTTGCAGCCTGCCTATGGAACCTGGACTTGTGCATCCCCACAGTCACGTGAGAGACTCTTATAAAATCTCATATTATTGACAGATATCTCCTGTTGGTTCCATTTCCCAAGAGAACCCTGACTAATAGAGTCAGTCTGCACTAAGCCAGCAGAAGGGAGATGAGCATGGAGATCATAAATTAAAAAGTTCTTACAGGTTGGACTGGGAGGAGCTCACATCACTTATCTCACGTTTCATTAGGTAAAATCAGTCATATGGCCACATCTATCTGAAAGGGACTCTGAGGCATATAACACAGCTGTGCACCTAAGAAGAAAAAATGAGATTAGTTTCATAGGAAGTATAACTGAAGCCTACAGATAGCTATAGGATAGTTTAAAAGTTAACAGACTCTTGCTTTGGGGTTTATTTTATTATAGTCTAATATTTTTCCTAAATACAACTAGAATACCTGAACAACAAGATTGATCATGAAAGCCCTGTCCACTTTCACGATTATTTGAAAATTAATTGAATTTATTTGAACATAAACAGAGGTTAGCATAAGGTTGGGTCAGAAGAGACTTGTTGATAATTAATTGCTAGTTTTAATAAAAGGGAATTAGAACCATTATTTTATATATCTTTTAGTTTTATTTTAATGTATATTTAAATATAGAAACGGAACTCTATGATAGCAAAAAAACTAACATATAAGGTGGAGTCAGTAAATGCCCAGAGTCCCAAGAAGGAGAAGTTAACCCAAGTGGTTAGAATAGATTTCCAGATCTTTCTAGGGAAATGCAGCTTCCTTGAGAAAGAGAAAGAAGCTGGTGCAATGATTATACCAAAAACTAATGAAAGCAAGATCAAAGAGAGATCCCGTATCTACTAATAATTAATGAGGGCAACATTACTTTGGATGGTTGTGAACCTTGCAAATGGCACAGAGGTATCTATCTGGTCAAGAGGCAAGTGGGAATCTGAAATCCTGCCTGTGTTCCTTTGGCCAACTGCATACCCAGGGGAAGATTAACCACTTTGCTTATATCTGTGATGTGTGAGAGGGCCTCTTTCCCCACAGACTTACCAACAGAATGTTGGCAATTTTTAAAATTTTTTTCCAGTCTGATAGTTGAAGAAAGTTTTCTCACAGTGGCTTAGATTTTCATTTTTCTTTTTATAAGTGAAGTTGAAAATTTATTCATATATTTAAGTGCCATTTTATACCTTTAATATTGAATTGCCCTTTCATTTTTCCTGTTTTTCTCTCATTTTCCTCCTTCAGTGTTAAATATTTATTAATAGATTGTGTATTATAATTGTGATATTTGTTGTAAGCATCTTCTCCCATTATATCATTCATCATTTAAATTTGCTTATTGTGAATTTTACCATGCACAATTTTTAATTTTTTTTTTTAAAGATTTATTTATTTATTTGTTTATGCCCCCCTTGCTGCTTGTGCTTGCTGTGTCCATTCGCTGTGTGTCTTCTCCGTGTCTGCTTATCTCCCACTTGCTGTGAGGTCCTGCTGCATCAGCCCCTCACGCCGTGCGGGCCAACCTGCTCTCACAAGGAGGCCCCAGGAAGCGAACCAGAGGCCTCACACATGGTAAACGGGGGCTTTGTCGGTTGAGCCACACCCGCTTCCTGTTGTGAGGGCTTGCTGCATCAGCCCACTAGGCTGCGCAGGCCGGCCTGCCCTCACAAGGAGGCCCCGGGAAGCGAACCTGGGGCCTCCCATATGGTAAACGGGTATGGTAAACGGGGGCTCTATCGACTGAGCCACTCCCGCTTCCCAATTTTTAATTATTTTTAATTTTTTTTATTTACAAGAAACATTTATCAATATTTTCTTCCATTGCCTCTGGTTTTGGAGTCATATTTAGAAAACCTTTCCCTATATCCAAGAGATAGAAAAATTCACCCATGTTTTCTTGGTGTTTATAAATGTGTTTCTTATCATTAGAGATATGATTCATTTTGGAACTTATTCTTATGTATGATGTGAGGTATGGATCTAATTTTATCTTTTTCCAAATAGCTAACTGGTTGATTCTATACCTGGTACTAAAAAAATCACCTTTGCCCCAATGATTTGATATACTGAATTTCATAGGAACTTTGGTCCATTTCTAGACTCCCTGTTTTGTTTAATTAATTTTTTTTTCTTAGATTTATTTATTTATTTCTCCCCCCTCCCCATTGTTTTGCACTTGCTGTCTGCTCTCTGTGTGTTCTTCTGTCTGCTTTTCTTCTCTTTAGGAGGCACCAGGAACCAATCCTGGGACCTTCCAGAGTGGAAAGAGGCACTCAATCTCTTGAGCCACCTCAGCTCCCTAGTCTGCTGTGTCTCTTATTGTCTCTCTTCTGTGTCTCTTTTTTTTGGGTCATTTACTGCACCAGCTCTCTGCGTGGGCCTGCACTCCGCGTGGGCCTGCACTCCGCATGGGCCGGCTCACCACGCAGGCCAAATTGCTGTTTCTCACCAGGAGTCCCCGGGAAAAGAACCGGGTCTCCTATATGGTGGACAGGAGCTTAATTGCTTAAACCATATCCGCTTCCCCCTATTTTGTTTCATTTAAATGCCAATAGCAGATTATTTTTTTTCTTAGAGGATTTAAGGTATTTTAAAAAATATATCTCATAGACCTGGTTTCATTTATAGCTTTTTCTGTTTTATTGCTTTCTTAACTATTCTTGCATGTTTATTTTTCACTATGATTTTTACTATCACCTTGTCTAGCTTCACAAAAAGCTTTAACTGCACTTATTTATTGAGATCAAATTGGTTTTACAAATTAATTAATGGATAATTCACTTTGTTATGTTGTTGAATTATCCTATTGAACAACCTTTTAGTATTTTTCCATTTGTCCTAGTATAATTTTATGTATTCCAGGAGTGTGGTAGATTGAATATGGACCCCAGAAAACTCATTCTTACTCCACTCCTGTGGTTGTGAATCCATTGTAAATAAGATCTTTTGCAGATGTTATTTTTAGGTAAGTTGGGCCAACTGAATCAGAATGGGTCTTGATCCTGTTATAGGAGGTCTTATAGAGCAAGCCCCACGGAGAAAGTCATGGAGAGTAGAAAGAAGCTGGAAGTCAGTGGGACTCAGAAAAGTTGCCATGTGACAGAAAAGCAAAGGACCCAGGGATCTTTAGCAGCTAGCTCCATAGACACCACATACGCAGGGAAAAAGCATTTACAACCCTAGGGGCCATCTCCCAGTCCTCACCTATAGCCCTTCTGTTTCTATTCTGTGTAGATGTTTCAAGATGTTTTCATTCTGCAGCCCTGGCAGATGCTAGTTTTAATGGAATGGCCTGACCATACTTTGAACCTGAAACTGGAACAAGCAGTGCAGCTGCTTATCAAGGTGGGAACTCTCAGTGGAAGGGCCCCCTCCCCCAGGGGTATATAAATACTTAGCCCTTGGGCATACATCTCTAGATTCTTCTAGCAAGGCTTACAGTCTTTACCACTCAATTTAGCATTTAACAGTTATAGTCAATATTTTCAATTTAACAAATCACTTCCAAATCTGACATTCCATCCAGTCTACACAAGAACCTGTGTTGGCTAGTGGTGATGTTAATCATACTAATGCCCTTCCTAGGCCCTGAACAGTTAATCGGATCATAGCTCACTTTCAGTTATTTTTAAGGCTTTGGCTTTTAGAATTCAGCATTCTCTTCTTTTTCCCCAACACACTTGAACACATAAATTTCCTCTATCTTCAGTAGTAGTTTTACTCCATTTTCCTGCTATCCCACCCACCTCCAAAGAAATAGATTGACCCTTTTGAATTTTAGGTTGTATGGAATCATTCAACAAACATAACAAATTCTGCAAATATAAGGAAATCTTCAAGTAGATAGTTAAGCTTAGATTCTCAATTTATTTTTACAAAATGTATTTGAGATGGTACCCTAAAAGCTTACCTTGAAATTCTGCTGACAATTTTATTTATTCCTATAGAACTATTATTGATCACTTCTTATGTATCAAGCTTTTGGGCTTCAACGATTAAAAACAAAAACAAAAAACAGTATAGGACTCCCTAATCATCTTGGAACACTCTTCCTTGGAAATGGCTTTAAGCATTCATTTCTTAACAATGGCAGTTCCTTTTTTTTTTTGATAACCATTGCATCCACATTCCACAGCATGGCAGCTCTTTTTAATCAAATAATCTGCTAAGTGTTTCTGGTACCTCAAGTAGAAAATTTGTGTTTCTGAGGATATCCAGTCAGAATAACATGCTATTCTGCAAAGAGATGTTTAATGCACATTTCTAGATTAAGCTCCAAAATACAGGTTGTAGTCACAGTCTCTCCTTTTCTACACATAAGAAAATTGATACTTAGCAAAGCTAACTTGTTCAAGTTTACATTATCACCACCAGATTTTGGGGACTGAGGCTCAGACATTCTAACTCAAAATTCCTTATTCTTTGCACTTAGAGCTTCTTGTCAAACCACTGTTTTAATGTTTGATTTTGATTCAGGTATTAGATTTGTCTGAATTTACCAAGTACAGAGATCATGTCTAATATTTCTGTTACTCAAAAGTACAATCCTGAGGAAAAAGAATATAGTATGTATGTAATACACATGATTGATTGTTCTTTCTTATATTTTTGTGCAAAATGTGTTTCATGGTATAGAAGATATGTCTAAGTTGCCTTGGAAACTATTTATAAACGATTATTTTATATTAATAATAAGAGCTAAATCTGTAAATGATAGATATGTACATTCCCTGAAATCTATCTTTGCATTAACCAGCACATTTGCACATGCAAACAGATGTTCAATGGTATAGAGTAGCTACTTAGATGTATGATTACTTATTTGTTATGTACCACTGGATTCAAGAACTTCAACCTAGAACAGGAAATCTTGGTCTTGCTAGTATGAACTAAGCAGATAAAGTTGCCTCCAATATTCTCTTGTATTTGCAAGAAGATGTAGTCTAATTATTCAAGGACTAGATTTCCTAAAGATTCTTGGGCCTGTGCATGTTATGTCTCACATTTAAAGATTGCGAATATTCCTTCTGTATTAAGATTGCAGTGAGGAATAATCTGATCTGCATGTCTCACCTACTATAGTATTTAGCTAAGGGAAGCAAAGCAATTGTCGATGTAGAAAATGAAAAGCATTCACTTAATTATTCAGACACTCCTATCCTATCCAAAGATCCCCGAAAACAAACCAGCCTTTGTCAGCCATTTCCCAGCATTTATATAAAAGTCAATTTACACAGGAAAGCTAATCTATTTTTTCAAAATTGTGCATTTTAATGATTTACAGAAAATATATGAGAAATGTATAGTAGAATGATCTGGAGAAAAATCAACCCTAAATTAACAGTTCTAGAAATTAGATTTTTATACATAGAACTAAGTCTATTAACAATAAAATTATCAGCTATTTAAAATATTTTGTGTAAGTTCATTGCTTCTTCAAAGCAAATCATTTAGAAGTAGTTACCTAAAAACTATCCAAACAGCAAAATACTGTGAATATGAACAAGAGTGAAATAGAGATATTTTTAGAGTCAGTTTTGATTTTGACTTGGATATTTTACCCAGTTTGCTTTTTAACATTGAATTAATTCAAAATTGCTTTGTATGACAGAATGTTTATATTTTTCCAGGAAGAAAAATAGGATATTTCTTCCACATTCAGTCATCGAGATACTTAATTTTGTTAATAAAAATATTTTCAAATTCCATAGCTGTCAACAGTGAATTGTTATACCCTTTCTGCTCACTAAATATTGAGCTCTGGTTAAATTTAGCTTGACAATGAATAATATACTTTCCAGTTGATAATCGAAAATTCCTGGAGCAAACTATGTGGAATGTTCTGAATAAGAAATTGGCCTATAGCAGCCATTACTTCTTTAAATAGAGACAGTGGGAGAAAGTTGCTTTGTTCATCAAAAGTTTGATTTATAAACAAAAAAATCCAAATAAGGACTTTTTAAAATTCCTTTTGAAAACAGATTCAAGAGCCTCTTTTTGCCTTTTCAACCATGGAGAAATATTGATCATATGATTAAGATAATAAAAAAAAAAAATTAATATTGGCTCCCTTTTCTAGTGGGCAGATATAATGTGGAAAAGATGACCCAAAATAGAAATATCAATGTTATTGTTATTCTTTATTAGACAGCTATGTCTCAAGGTGATAAGGTTAAACATTTTGTGTGGAATTGAAATTATTTTTTGTAAGAATAAATTATATTCATACTTAATTGATAGACACCCATGATTCTTATCAAACAATAGTAAATCTGGAGCTTTTCCCATAACATTTGCAACAATTTATTCACTAGAAATGAAACAACCACACAAAATGTCATATAATTTTTCCTTTGATTTCTGTAAATTTAATTGTAATTGTAATTGATAGTATTTTAAGAGTGTTCTTTATGTTTTCCTATAAATAAATGTTGAGGTTTTTTTTCTTTTTTTTACAAATTCATGAGGACCAAATTCTAGAAAGCCAGTAGTGTTCACCTGTCTATAAAATAGAGTCAGACCTATGTAGTCAAATTTGCCTTTCTTCTTTAGGTACACTCTATTATACATTATGTTTATGATGATCTGGAATAATACTCAATACTCATAAGAGCAATCTGTAGCAAAGGGACCTCTGGGATATATTTCTCATTTTAAAACTTATAAACAGTAATTACTGATCTGAACAAAGTGCCTTTTTCCTTTTGGGGAAAATTTACAATGAGTTGTCAGAAAGAGGGAACAAGAAGTGTTATACAATCCCAGGTGCTACACGCAACTTTTTTTTTTTTTTTACTTCGTGGAATTTCTTTTCTTCCCTCATCTTTAAACTGTGACTTTATTAGAGCTGCTTTACAGAAAAAGGTTAAGAAAAGAGAGTAGGCTTTCAATTTCAAAAATAAGGCAGACCAGATTAACATAAATCCCTGTTGCTGCAAACATGTAGAAATGGTGGATTCAGTTAACCTAGCAGTTTTTGTGTGGAAATCTGAGTTGCCAAGAATGAAAGTGAAATCCACAGATGCCAGAGCCCCAAATGCAGCTTAGTTTTTCTAATAGCTCGTACTACAAGCTAGAATGGTTTTACATGCTTATGTATTTTCTGTCTTACTAAGAAAAGATGTAGGAAGACAGATCCCATGATATCTTATTTTCTAGTACAACCTGTCTGTCTTGCACACATTAATTAGGTGCTCAAAAAACATGTGTTTAATGATTGAATAAATGAAGATAATTATTTGAACCAATGTGTCCCAAAATAAAGCCTAAGAAGTGCTATACTGTGTCAAAGTTCTTTTATTTATTCAACAAGTATTTAATGTACACCTTTTCTGTGCCACTGAGAAATTCAGGAAGGAAAATAGTCAATACCCTGATATCCTGTTGTCCTAGAGTTTGCAGTATACATTTACAAATGATCTATGTCCACTTTCAAATGACACTATACCAGTCACATGTAATCCAGATATCTTTTAACAGAGTATTTTTAATTTCTCCTGTCCCTTATAATATTGCTGTCATTCTTTTCCCTTATTCATAAGCATATCCGATATCCAGTCATCCATTGTTACCAGTAATGTTGTTAGTATTGGTATTTTGAATAGTTATTTCTTAAATCAATTAAGAATATGAAAAATAAAAGATTTTATTTTACCTTCATTCTTTCTTCATTGTTTTTCTTTTTATATATATGCATATATGTATAGGTTTATGACCTATAACATTTTTCTTTGCTCTGAAAAATTTCTTTAAATATTTCATGCATCAGGGAGTCTGCTGGCAATGAATACCCTCAGTTTTTGTTTGTTTGAGAAAGTCATCATTTCTCTTTCACTTTTTAGGGGCATTTTGCTGGATAAAGGGTGGTAGGTTTTTTCTTTCAATGCTTTAAATATTTCATTCTACTCTTGCTTGCATGGTTTCTGATGAGACGTATGTTATTCTTGTCGTTGTTCCTCTATGTGTAAGGTACCTCCACATCTCCACCTCCCAGCTTCTTTCAAGATTTTTCTCTTTGTCTTTGGTATTCTGCAGTTTGGATATGATGTGCCTAGATATTAGATTTCATGGTATTTACACTGTTAGGTGTTATCTGAGCTTCCTGGATGTGTAGTTAGTTACTCATCAGTAATTTTTGGAAATTATTGGCTATTGTTACTTCAAATATTTCCCTGCCCTACCCTCCACTCTTGTTTTTCTGGTATTCCAGTTACATGTATGTTATAACTTTAGACATTTTCCCATGTTTCTTGGATATTCTATTCTATTTTTTCATTCTTTTTCCCTTTACATTTCAGTGTGGGAAACTTCTATTGACATAACTTCAAGCTCACTGATTATTTACTCAGCCATGCCCAATCTAATGATTAGCTAGCTCATTTATGGCATTCTTCATTTTTCGGTGTTTTTGATTTCCAGCATTTCTTTTTTATTTCTTACAGTTTACATCTCTCTGAAAACATTATCCATCTGTTCTTGCTTGTTATCTACTTTTCCCCTTAGAACACTTGATACATTAATCATGATTATTCTAAATTCCCTGTCTGATAATTCCAAAATCTTTGTCATATTTGAGTCTTGTTCTGATGCTTGTTTTGTCTATTCATGCTTTGTTTTCCTTGCCTTTTAACATGCTTTGTAAGTTTTTGTTACAGGATCTGAAGTAAATAGGCCTTCAAGGTGAGGTTTTTGGTAATATGGTTGAGAGTTGGCCTGTGGTTAAAGTTTGCTGTAAGTGTAGGTACCAAAGGCTTCAAATTCTGTTGTTCTTATTTTTGCTTTTCTCTTACTTTGGGCTTTCCTGGGTTCTCTTTCTCAAAGAGAGTCTGTGTCTTACAGCTGCACGAGGTATAAATAACTATTATTATACTGGAACACTGATGATTTGAAGATCAGGTGTGGGGGAGGAGAAACTTCCATAATCTTATCAGTAAGTATCAATAGGCCAATTTTCCAGTGTTCCCTTCATAAATATTTCTTAAAATTTTCACCTCCCCTTACATGAGACAGAAAGCTTAGCAGAGTCTGTAGATGAGTAGGGAGAATTCTCTTATCAAGGTGAGGAAAAGGCTCTGTTACAATCTGTTTCCTTGGTGTGTAGGCCTTTGTTATGGAGATCTCATTAGAAGGATCTGTTACACAGAACTATGCTATGACTTCCCAGATTCACCTATCTCTCCAGATTTCCACTCAGTTCTCTGATGGATCCAAGAAATGTTGATTTTCCGTTTGTTCAGCATTTACTTGTAAGCATGAGAGTGATGACTTTTTACATGTTGGGGTTGAAGGTGGAAGCCACCATTTGTCTTTTCACTGGAAGTTTAATCCATGTAAATATAGCTGAAGCAGGCTTCATATAGGGACTCAATAGATGGATCTGGAACCTGGCAAGAAGTCCACATGGACATCAATACCCCAAAGATGGCTGCTGGAAGACCCTCACAAGATTTCTCCCATCCAGAACGTTTCCTCTGGAAGCAGGAGAAGCCCCAGATATTCTCCAGGGATGTTATCATTGGGCCCACCTCGGAGATTGATGAGTGGGGTAATCAGTCCCAACAACAAACAGCTGGGACTTCTCCCATGCCATTAGCAAAGGGGCAGAATAAATAAGTTTAAAAGCAGGCACAAAAGGTCAAGTCTCCCTGCTCTCAGCTCTCTTGGCTTCTGTGCCCTGCTCTCGTCGAGTGCCCCCTGCATGGAATAACATGCAAGTAAAACCTGGGCATTTATAATCTATAATGGGAAATTGTGGTCTATAAATCAGCCCTCTTTATCACTGGTCAGCCTCTTACTCTCTACCGGGGACCCATGATCTGTTATTTTCTCCCATTTCTCTTCCCTCCCTACCTCAATAAATTACTGGCATAACTAACCTGACATGCTCTGAAATTCATTTCTGCAGCATAAGTCAAGAACCTAGACAAAATCTGGTTAACACAGCTTAATATCTCTTTGATTCTGATAAGAAAAATAATTTGTTGCAGAAGGTAAAAGAGTAACACCTAAAAAATGACTTTGGAATATGAAAGGGATCATAATCACTTTTAAAAATTGTTGAAAATATATAATGGATCCTTGACAATTTTTCATTTAGTGGTGCTAACATAAACTGGTGGTGTCTTCAGATAGAGAAGCCTCACCTCAGTTTTTCAATCTCCAAATAATATCAGAAAACCCCCAAAGTGTAAAAAGTATTAGAGATTAGCCTCACAGTTGTTTTCTGTATAGTTTTGGAGTTATAAGTATTAGAAATGTCAATTTTAAACGTGTTAAATAATGTCATTGCTGTGCATATATTTGAAAGCCTTTAAATATTTATATGATAAAAATTGTTTATAACAAGTAATAACGAAGGGGACCCAGGCAAGTTTCCTGGGTTCTTTGTCCAGTACAGAGAATTGGATTCCACACTGAGTTTTGATCACACAAAGTGTTTATTAAGCCAGCAGAAGTCAGGAGAGGAAAAGTCTGAAGTCTCCCTCCCCAAACAAAGAAGGATAGTGTTTTTAAAATTATTTTCAGACAAAGGGAGGTGGGGATAGGGGTAGGGATGTCATTGGCTGAGTCCACTTGCAAACTAGGGGGAGAAGGGGTGAGCTCATAGCTGCTGTTTTCGTCCACTCTAATTGCACTCCTTAGAGTCTCCTTGGTCCCAGCCTTCTCCTGAGAAATGTTTTTTGATTTTTAGATAAGAGAGAAAAGCAAAACAGGAGCTTGTTAGATAGTAGAAAACTGGAATTTGGGAGGGAATGGAAAAATATGAATATGCTTTGTGACTAAAGACAGTTTTCATGAATAAGTAGCAATGCTAAACTACATGCTACAAATTATAGAAGTGAGATTACATCGTTGAAACTAAAATATAATTCACTAGTTCAATCTAAAAATTAAAGCTGTAGTGTAACATATATTATATACTGCTTTTGGTGTCTTTCAATTTCACCCCTTTTATGGAACAATTCACCAGTCTTGGGGAAGATGGGCAACAACCATTCCAACTGCTTCCTGCTGAATTAAGGCATTGAGTAGAGATTTGCTGTGAACTCATAGTTCCATTTGGTGGAAAAATTGTTGGCTTGATAATCTTTTTCTTAGACCATGGGCTTGTGGGAGGTTTTCCTTTTTCAGGCAGCATCGGTGATATTCTTAGTGCCATTGAGATGTAGGTAAGTATCTAAAAATGAAGGATTAGGTATGAGGACAGGGTCTGCTCCAGAATTGTTAATTGTTAGTCAGAACCAACATTTAGTTTTGTTAGCTATCTTAGTTGTTTTCTGTACTGACTCTTGATAAGGGTGCGGAGGTGAGTCAGCCTTTGATGGAGTCAGGATTATAAAAATTAAAGCTAACGAAACTATTTTTCCAGAATTTTCTGAAGCTTACATGTAGATTAATTAGTATTCAAGTTGATAAGGTTATGTTTTAAAGTTTAGATTAATAAAAGAAATTAAGGTTTATTACCACCCCAAAGAGTCCTCCAGTTATTAGAGTAGCAAGTATGAGGAAATAGGGCCAGCAAGGGTGCCAGGTTAAGTATTCATCACTACCTAGGGGTGTTTTTTGGGGGGCATTGGGGTGTTTTTTGAATAGCAATTTAAGCCCGACTAGGGATTCACAGGTACACTCATGGTCCTGATGGAGTCAGTTGACACTGGTTGAGGCACTAGGGAGGTGTTTTTCCATTCTGGAACATTTGTCATTTCACTCTGGGGTGGTGAATCCATGGCACAATTCCATGAAGCTCAAAAGAAGAGTTAGTGACAAGTAATTCTAGGTAGAGTCCAGTTCACTTGGGTCTGAGCTGACAGTCCAGATGGGTGGCTTTCCAGATGTGAAGCCATATCTACTCTCCTGGTTTAATATTATGCAAGGGGGGTATCCTGATATTTATTCTTAAGAAATGGCCTTCTTTATGAGAAAAAGGGGTGACATTTTTATACTCCTAGGGATTGGATGAATGGAACTTTTTAGATTGCAGTTGCACATACATTTTGACTTTGGGTTTTAACCAGACTATCAATGTTTCTTCTGTTACTCTTGTTTGGCAAAGCTGAGATAAAAAGCAGAGACAAGTTTTAACAGTGAGTATGTTTATAATTATTAGCAATAATATTATTAGATTTACTTGTGATATGGAATGGAACCATGATTCTATTCTTGAGGGAAGTTAGCACTTTTGTTTGAGGCTTTGCATACTGTGGTAATTTAAGATATCTGGCTGAGTAACCTCCAGAATGACCTCTTGACTCTATTTGAAATCTTTTAGCTGTGGCAACATTATTTTATTCTAATAATTCTTCCTTCCATCTGGCTAGGATTCTTCTCCAGAAGCATTGTTGAATAATATTTGATATTAATCTCTTAGCACCAGGAAAGCTTATTCCTGGAAGTCTTATCCCACATAGGGGGAAAGGTAGTGAATTTATTTGTAGAGTTTAGCTTAGAAAGAGAGGGCACATTAAGTAACAAGGAGGTTTTCTGGGAGTGGTTCTTAGGACTTAATTATAATTAGGCATAGTTTTATCATTATACAAATAAGGTTTATATGCCTTGTAAAATTCTTTGATTACAGTTTCAGTAAACTGGGAACTTCTATTACTTGAGAGAATTTCCCAGGTGGGGAAGTTTACAGTTTTATGCTTTTCTTCCTTAGTCCCTCAAGGGACTTTACAAATACTTTTTCACTTTATGCCCAAAACATTTTGAAATGCATCAAGGTATTATATTAACTTGTACAGAATACTAAGATCTCATTCCTTATTTTAGGTTCTGTGTTAAATAAAGTTAGGTTATTTACATAAACTGATTAGAGAGATTAAATCAGATAGTGCCACAGAAAATTGAGATTTTTGATAAAATAAAATTTTCCTCCTTTATGGTTTCACACAGAAAGTTAAAAAAATACAGACAATATTACCCCTTACTCTATATTTTGATTTACTTTAGTCTTAACTAGATCAATCCCATTCACCTTTCTATTTGAAGTCTGATTCCTTTTTCAGCTTCTTTAACAGTGGCTGTAGGGAGTATTCTTTTTAGAATTAATGCTGCTTCTTCAGTATTTCTGGAGGTGGAGAACTTCAACTCTGAGTCTCAAGTGTCACACAGACACTCAAAGTTCCAGGAAGCTGCTAGGTTATACATAAATAGCAAAGTATCTTAGAGTTTAGAAATAGCAACTGAAACTCAGAAACAAATGTGACTGCTGCAAGAGTTTACAATCTGGGCTTTAATTTCTTTATGAACATTTTCTAAATGAAGCTGTTTTCGGAAATATAAACATTTGACAATTAAATTATATTGAGTTTATTACCTATAGACCATCACAAAAGTTTTTCTTGTTTCTCCATTAAATTTCTAGTAGGGTTATGTTATTTAACAGGTAGAATATAATTTATAGACTTGTCTTGCCTTTCTTTGAAAGTTCTTTTTTCTAAAGATCAAGTTTTGATTTGTAGCTGACCTTATGTACTTTTAAAGAGGTATCAGAGTAAAACAATGTAACTAATAAGGAAAGTTGGTTATTTTTATGATACATAACATCTTTCAAATAACCAAAATTATGACCAACAACATTATACTGTTGTCTAATATTATGCAGAAAATGTTGTCAAATCTCTGGAAATTTTATACAATCTTTAAATATTTATATGAACATTTTATTCATACAAATTTAATTAACAGAGGGTTATAAAATCCCTTTTAATTTTTATAACACTTTCTAAATACTTCCCATGTAACTTATGACATATCAAATGAACTTAACTTTTTTAGCACTTCACTATTTACAAGGTGAAAGAACAAATCTTTTGCAATAGTTTCAAATAAAAAGATATTATTTAGGGTTTGACTTTAAGAAAGCAAAATGTTGAAAGTTCTTAGTTTTGAACATTATGTTCTTTTAAAAGTAGGAAGACTTGTTTTTCTTAAACAATAAAGTTAACAAAGTACAGGAGGTTATTTTGATAAAACACAGACTTTTTGCCGTTTACTCTGATTATTCAGAGAAAAACTCTTTATAACCTTTTACTAAAAACAGACCAATGGTTTAGGAAATTCTGTCACTTTAACAGAGGACCCTAAATAGTTTTGTATCAGTATAATTTTTTATACCAAAGTTTTTAAACCCTTATAGATAGAGCCATCAAATCTTACCCAAATTTGACCACAAAAATTCCTTTTCTGCAAACCTTCCATACATTTTATATTCATTTAGGTTTCATCCTACATTTTTTTTTCTTACGAAAAAATTACTTTCTTTTTCCTTAATAATAAAAAAAAAATACATCCTTTATACCTTACATACTTAAGCTACCAAAATGATTTTGGAAAATGTCTCTAAACATTCTATAACATACAATTATTATTAAAATCAAACTTTTCAGAATAATGATTTAATTTAATTAAATGTAAACATAGTTTTTCTTCATTTAAAAATACTTAGTAGCATGCAATGCTAGAATATTGATAGCACATAAGGGATAGTGCTAGAAATATATGCATCTGTTTATTCAGATTTCTTCATGACTTTTACCAGCAGTCCTGTAAATTTCTTTGGCAAAGGTCTGAGTATCCAGGCTCATAAAGCTGAGTGATTAGACTGAATTCTTTGCAAGATCTATTGAATCTTCATTAAGATTTTTGGAAATCTTATTACTATAGGAGGGGAGTTAGACTAAGTTAGAATACAGAGCTAAAAAATAGAAGGATTTCAAAGAGTACCAGAAGCTTGGCTTCTCCAATTCCTGGGACTCTAAGAGTAATTTATATTTAAGCACTTATTTATCTTGAAGCAATTTGAATAGCACTATCTTAAGAATTTTTATTTGTTAATTTAGTATTACCATCCGGACATAGGAAAATATACATAAAACAGACTGACTCAAATAGAAAATCAGACATAAAACACAGAAATATAAAATTCCCTAGCTTGAAGTATAATTTTGAACCCTTTCCTGTAAATTCTTATTCTAATTCAAAGCCATAAAAGGTTTTTCATATGGGATTCCATCACATTTTCTCATTCTATTACAGAATAAGTCTAACTGTAAAATAACATTATGGTTTAGGGATCCTTCTTCTGGCTATTTGACATTATCTTTTAAGTCATACTTGGGCCAACCAGTTTTTTACATAACAAAATCATTTTCTTGTTGGTAATGGGTTTATACTCAAATTGTTGCCAATTATTCAAAATACTTTCCAATGGACAATGTTTCCCTTTAACCTCAGAGCTTTGTTTATTTTCCATTCTGAACCTCTCCTCTGTTTCCAGGAGACCCAAAAGTAATCAACTCACAATTTCTAAGTTTCAAGACCAAAAGACACCTGCGTGTCTTCCTGAGCATGATGGGGTTTCCTATACCAGGGGCTGTTCCCCTTCAACACTCGGAGTCTTGAGTCTCCAAGACCAAGACCAAGACCAAGACCAAGAAATCAAGGGCAGTCTACCAACCTACAGCTTCAGCAAGAGATTTAAACCCACATAAACAGGACCATGTTTAACTTAAAGAATAATGTGAAGCATAGGGTACTCACCAGAGTTAAGGAGAAAGTTCCACTGTTTCCCTTGTTGATCTGCTGCTGTTTCAGGATCACTGGCAACAGGTGCCAAAGACCCAGTCTAGGCTCTTGGAGGCAATTGGTTCCAGTGGTCACAGAGCGGAGCTCAGGGAGGACTTACCCCAGGGGGGGTCCACTGGGCAGTGGTCTAAGAGATCGCAGGCTCCCACCTGGAGTGGCAAATTGAAGGGGACACATGCAAATTCCCTGGTTTCTTTTGCCCAGCACAGGGAATTGGAGTCCACACCAAGCTTTGATCACACAAGGAAAAGAGTTTATTAAGCTGTCAGAGGTTGGGAGAGGAAAATTCTCATATCTGCCTCCTCAGACAAGGGTAGGGTTTTTATTATTTTCAGACAAAAGGAGGTGGGGATTGGGATGTCACTGGCTGAGTCTACCTGAAAACTAGGGTTTGCAAAGTGAACAGCAGAGGAGGGGGAGAAGGAGTCAGCTCATAGCTGCTGTTTTGCCCACTTTAATTGCACTCCTTAGAGTGTCCTGGGTCTATCCCATGTGTGTTTTATTAGGTTTTAGATAAGAGAGAGAAGAAAATCAGGAGCTTGGTAGTAGAAAACAGGAATTTGCAAGGGAGTGGAAAAACATGAATTTTCATTGTGGCTAAAGACTGTTTTGGTTAATAAATAATGATGCACAGCTACATGCTACGAATTACAGGAGTAAGATTGCACAGTTAAAGCTAAAATTTAATTTGTTAGTTCAATCTGAAAATTAAAGCTGTAGTGTAACATATATCTTATGACTGCTTTTGGTCTTTTTCAAAAAAGAACAGCAAAAATCTTAAGTCTGTTGATATGTGTTTTCAGCTCTTATTTAATCTTATTTAAAGATTATTGATACATGCTTGTAGCATTGTGTGAGGTACAAAGCAGGAAAATACACAGCTCCTGGATGACACTCCTTTCCTTTCCTCTGCTTCATACCCTTTTTCCTTGTTTTTTCTTCTTCTCATCCCCCAGCTTCTCAGGAGCTAAGTTAAGCTGAGAGAGAGCTGAGCTCAGCTGCCAGGTGTTGAAGATGGCTGATTAAGGCAATCAAAGCCAAACCGGAAATAACATTTAAGCCTCTAGACACTTTCTGAGATGGTATAAACAAGAGGTCCACCTGAAGAAATGCCAGCTCCCCCCGTTCTTTTTTCCTGTTTTCTTCCAAAGAATGGAGCCAATGGGCAAGGATTTGATGGAGAAGCTCAGATGTGGAGATTGTGCCTCACTGCCAAGAGAGCCCCAGGCAGAAGGCCCCGATGGTTTTATGGACCAATAGGCTGAAGGTGATTGGTGGTAAGGGGTTGGGGGTGTCTAGAAGAGGAAAAGTAATGAATACTGAGTCAGAGCAGAGAAAAGTCTTCAAAGTCACCCCTGCCTTTCTCCCATAAAGACGCCTCAGTGGAGATGCCTGAGGAAGGTCCATGGGTGAGAGCAGGACCACCAGGGCATCTGAGTCCTTGACCGCACTTTTCTTCAGACTGCAATACCCTGGCTGTGTACCACGCCTGGTGGGCAAGGTAGCTTTTCCTTGTGAGGCCTGCCGGGGGAAGCCTTGTAATTTGCAGGTCAGGCCTGCAAAATCACACTTAGGATTTTGGCCAATAGCTCCACTCCTCACAGCCCTTCCTTGCTTTCTCTCTTCCTCCTTCTCTCTCTCTTTTATTTCTTTCCGGAAGGTGAGGGAAAAGTAAATGGATGTGTTGGTATAATTCTCTTATTATCTAGGTAACTACTTGATCCAGGTATCTAAATCTTTATCTCTAGCCATTATATAAACTCTCCTGGGAGGGGGATGAAGGGGCAGGATGGGTCCAGTTAGAGGCATGGTTCTATAGGGTCAGGAATCAGAGTGAGTGAATTTCTCAAGCAAAGATAAATGAAACTGAGAACAAGGACTGAAAAACGGAACTATGGGAAAGTTGAAGTCTGGGAGACCAAAAAGGATTTCAAGAGTCATTAACTTGTTGGTACCAGAGACAGTGCTTTGTGTCAGGGATTTGGCAACGCGGAATGATAGAGAGTGAGGCAGGGAGAGGGTTCAGGGACTCTTAAGGGATCATTTTTAGTTCACTTTCCTGACCTAGTGGTCAAGCCAGCCAAGGTTAATGGCCTCAGTACAGAGAGTATGCCTGATGGATTTTGGAAACTTTTTGGACATTATAAAATGTTACACAGTGTTCTCAGATGCAACAACCTATTGAAATGTAGTAAAGCAGCTGTTCTACAAGCACCACAAAAAAATATAAAACAGAACAGATATAAAAGCAACTGGAGTTGAATGCATTTCAGGATCTCACAAAGGTATATGGGCAGATGGAGTTTGATTAGAAACAGAGAACTGATATTTGGATAAATCTTGTTTTATTCGTTTATTTTCCCAAAATATCTTTATTTCCATCCATTCTCCAAATGTTACTATCATCTGAATAGGTAAAAAGACCAGCATGGGCAACAATCCTGCTGGTTTTTAAAATATCAATACTATTTTACACTAAATTCATATTTTCTCTAGAGACTTCCAAAATCATGGGGACACAGTTACTTGTATTTGTAGATGACTCCCACTTGGAAACTATATATTAAGCACAGCTATGTTAAGTGGCTTTTGGAAGATATTGTACAGAATGTGAAGTGAAAACAATCATGGATTTTACACGCAAGTAGCTTATAATACAGAATAAGATTTAAAGTACATTACTGGAGAACTATTATAAAGGATAGAATGCTGTTATCCAATATTTATAGCAGTCAAAATATCGTTATATTCTGCATCATTTCAATAATTATCTGCAATGATTTGCAGTATGACAACAATGAAGATTAAAATAACATAAAGACTTATAAGTGCAGAATATTAAGATGAAACTAAATAAGATTTGAAGTCTAGGGATGGCCAAAAATGTGGCTTTACACAAAATCAAAAAGAACATTATCATTATTTAACTTAATGTTAGGTAGTTAAGAGCAAGATACATTTTTCTAATTTTGGAATGAGGAAAATTTTTCCTTATGGCCTCTTATTAAAAGGGTGCCTCATAAATTATAGTGGAATATTGTAACTATTTCCTATGAAAGTAACAGAATATTATGGCTATGTCTTTTGAAAGATCAGATTAGCTAAGGAAATTTTATGAAAGGACAAATCAATGCATTTCTAGTGTACAGCTCTCTGATTGTCTGATTATTCCACAAATAAACTTTAAACAATCTCAATTTGTGCTTTTCAACCTGACTTAAGGATACACCCAAAGTTACATGTCAATTCACAAGGGTTACTCAAATTTACAGGGTACCACGGCACACATTTCACTCAGTGTTATGCCATTTAAAATGTTATTTTTTATATTAAAAGAAGTATGATTACTACTATAAAATGTGTTAATATAGAATTTTAAAACTTGTGATTATTATAAATACTACTTTTGTATACATAATATGTAAAATTGGCATGATTAAAACAAAGCAGAATGACATTTCAAATAAATCTACCCTCACCCCAATTACAGTAGGCTACTTTGGGCTTTGCTCTTAAAATTCCATGAATATCTACTCTTCTCTGCCATTTGGGAGACTTTAGTGAAAGTCTGAAGGAAGGGGAAGTCTGAAGGAAGGGGATGAGACATGTAGAAACAGAACATGGACCCAATTCAGATCTTTTGTATTTCTTTCAGAAAACTGCACCAGCTCTCAAAATAAGTGTCAGGGTTTTATTTTATATTAATAAAAATGATGATGATGTTAATGATGATGATGATGGAAATTGCTGAGTACTTGTTATGTGAAGCACTAAAAACATTTTAAAATAAATTGCTATTTAATCCTTGCACCAGCCTCCGAGGTAGGAGCTTTCAACACAATTTTACACAAGAATTAAGTGAGATGCCAAGTAGGCCCTGATGTTTATTGGCTTCTTGCACTTCGATTTCTCTATGTAGACTCTGGCTTAATAAGTGGCCAGATTGATTTCATTCCTTAAAGTCGGACATCATTTCATTTTCAAA
Source organism: Cabassous unicinctus (assembly GCA_029593785.1). Lineage (NCBI taxonomy): Eukaryota > Metazoa > Chordata > Mammalia > Cingulata > Chlamyphoridae > Cabassous > Cabassous unicinctus. Next base: position 23,230 of record JAQZBX010029843.1, read on the forward strand.
CCACCCTGAAATTTACTGCATAATAATGGATTTTTAACAATTATTAATCTGCTTTTTCATTTTAGCACTACTTCAAAGCATTAACTATATTTTATATATAGCATAGAGCTTCAGAGTACAATATCTGAATCCAATCTACCTGGCATTTTAGTGGGGTATTTTAGAAGCATATATAGATATAATATCTCTGAGGTTAAGCAATCAGAATAAGGTAAGTGTTGAAGAAGAGAGAGAGTAATTACAATTTGATTCATATAGATGGGCTAAAATGGGCTGAGAAAGACTCCCTTTGAAAATTAAATTTAGGGTAAAAGTTTTTAGACACTGAAAAGGACACACGCAAGATTCATTCCCTTGGAGTTGAATCACAGTTTCACCTTAAAATTACAAAAACTTAAATTTTTGGGAGGGGGAAAGAAAATGAGTCTTTCTAGTGATAGCATAGACAGTTAAATAGGCTTTGACTACTTGAGTTTTGGAGTATTGACTCATTTGAGAATGAGGTTCACAGTGACATTTATTTTGTTCTTTATTTTACAAATTTATTATTTATTTGTCCTTTATTGGTAGAAATTTATGTTTTTAGAGAAAATAGTCAGTGTACATTTGAATAGCTTACAACAATTCTATATAATACGATTGCTTTATTTATTTTATTTTATTTTTTTAGGAGGTACCAGGGATTGAACTTGGGACATCATATATGCACAGCAGGTGCTCAACCACTGAGATTACACCTGCTCCACAATACAATTGTTTTAAATGTGCAAGTAATATTATTCAGCCTACTTTCTGTGAACAGCTTGAAATGAGATATTATTTTTCATTGCCTAGCCCCACAGAGATGTGCCAAATGAGTCTTTCATGAAATCAATGATACGAATACCATCCATCACAAAAAGGGATAATTTTTCACAGTCGACAGAATCAAGAGTCCAAAGGGATTTGTTGCAGAATGACTTGACTTTATACTTCTTACTTTGCTTGCTGTGAATCACAGTATCTCTTGGCCCAAAGATGGTATAGGTAAATGGAATCATATGTCTATTCTTTCTGGAGAATATTATAAAATTTTCATTATATGAAGTGGCCAAAGAGTATTAAGTGCAAAATGTCAGAATAAAAATATTTTATAAATTTGTCAGAGAGTTAATAACAGTAGTAACAACATATTATTTCTAGACATATTGTATGATGTTAGTGGTATTTGTCAGATATTTAAAATTTTTATTATTGTGATTCCAATTGTCTAAGAATTCTAATTCTTTCCTTTTGGGTCTAATTTTATATTTGTAATTTTGTGTACATTTTTTTTAAAGAAGACCTCCCACTTGTACCATAGTCACCACATCATCTTGATTTGCCCTTGCCCAGAACCTTAGGCTGATGAAGCACTAAATTAGGGCTTCTTTTTTCATGGCAGCATTACTTATCAAAAGCACTGACTTAGAGTTTGTTTCAAGATATAATTATGGAATGGATAATTAATGCCTTCTCTGAACTCCTATAAATGTTTGTTCTATTTAAAGATGCTTGAAAATTTCAGCAAGTGGCATTAATAAATCTAAAATTCTTACAACTTTGAACAAACTACATCAGTTTATGTGGAGGTTAGAGTCAGAGAAGAAACTGTCTTATAAATCTGTATGTCTCTCAGAAGATTAACTCTATTGCCTTGCAATAAATGTTCACTGATATAATTAGGGTGTGCATTTAGATGATTTTGGTTTCTGATGAGTAGGAGTTCTTTATGTGTCTCTTTGTGTTTCTGAATGTATTAATGACTTAAAAATTCCAACATTTAGGAATACACAAGAGAAGGTTAATTAATGGAAGATCCTGTGGCAAATAAAATAAAAGTGTAGACACAGGTCATTCTAATTTTAGCAGTATATTTGCAGAGACCAGCCAAGCACCAAGGAACTTACAGTATATTCAATTTGCAAGTAAATTCCAAGGGTTGTTTGAGCCAGAATTGTAAATAAATAAATAAATAAATATTAAAAAAAAAAAAAGTCACTTCCGTTTGTATGCCATTTTATTCTTTCTTTCCCAATCTCCCCTGTCCACCAATTGCATGTAGTGGATTGTGCCTCTGGCCCACTGGGACCCTCTTCCTTCATTCTGGAGTTTCAGTTGTTTGCCTCCAGATTCAACACTTGTCCTCTCTCCCTGTTACTAAAATGTGCCCAAGCTCCTATAGCATTTCCTCAAGACTGGGAAACACAAAGTATGCTGAGGATTATTTTAATTAAGAAAAAAGTCGGTTCCAATAAAAGAAGAAAAAAGAAAAAGAAGAAAGAGTAATAAGTAAATTTCAGGAACTATGAAAGGTGACTAGGAAAAATTAGGGGAAAAAAGAATTTATAGAATTTTCAGTTTTCAACTAATTGTAACTAAAAGCTCCCTGGTACTTACTCTACTCCAGCATTGTTCTATGAACTTCATGTGTATCTGCACATTAATTCTAAGCACTGCCTGTGAGGTAAGGCATTGCTATTGTACTCATTTTGTAGTTGAGGGACTTGAACCATAGAGAGATAAGAAACTTCCCCAAGGTTACAAAGCTGGTAAGGACAGAGCTGAACCAAACCTAGGTAATCTGCATCCGGAGTTCATGTTCTTAACCAATTCACTAGTTCACAAAATGTTGGTGAGAGACTTTTTTGCCAGGCACGTTGGGTAACAGGGATGTAGAGATTCATTTGACATTATCCTGGGAAAACTGACATTTAAACCAGTCCTTATAAAAAAGGATTTTATTATTTTTCATTACTCATGTATTTTTATCTTGATACATCATAAGGAATTTAAAATATTTGCCATAATTAAAATAAAACTATATCCACATCTCATTATACACAAAAAAGTCATATTTTACCTATTTTTTCCTTTTTAAATTAATTTTTTATCTTCTCCAATGAATAGGTGTAATTTTATATTTTACTTTTTCCCATTTAACTGCCCATTTAATATTTCACTTAGGACATGTATCATAATATATTTAGTTATGCTCTCATGTTTTAAGATTTCTGTTGTTCCTATCTTTCCACAATAATATATAATCCTACAATAAACATTTCACCTCACTTATTGTTTTCTTTCTGAGTATAAATATGTATACCTTTTATTTATCTTTTCACCATGAAACTAATGTTCCCAGGAAAGTTTAATATTAATATCAAGCTTTCTTAAAAAAATTGAAATCTTTTGCATTAATATTGGGCTTAGCAATATAAATATAGTCATTATAATTTAAAAGGTTCTTGGTGCCACAAAATGGTAAGTAATTAATTTTCTCTATTCTCACAATGATATGTCACTGAAGAAATTTCTTTTTTCCTTTCAACAGAGCATGGTGATAGCCATGCCAGCTTTTCCTAGGTTTTTAGTTTCTAATTTATTATTGCAGTTGTTCCATTGTATCTTTTTCTTAGCTTTTGAATCTTAAGACCATATACAGTCTGTTAATGAACAACTTTCACTTTTAAAAGGTGCCAGATAAGCAATAGCTTAAAAATGGCTCTTTGAGTGAGTCAAACAATGAATCAGGTCAGGTTCTGTTAATCTTTTAGTTAACTCATATTTTGAGCCATGGATCAATGGCCTTCTAACTGTGTCTGACTGAACAGTCTTCAAGGTTACCTTTAGAATATCTTGCCAAGAGAATCTTTGGTTTTTTGGATGAAATTTCCTTTAGGATTGCTAGGGGCTTGTTCTTGTCTCATAAAATTAGAAACATCAGATTTCAATTTTGTTTGCCTACTGTTAAGTTACTCCAGAATGAAATGAAGTAACTACAGCACTGTCAGAAATTGGCTTGTCTTTTTAGTACACATTCTAAACTAGAATAACAGCACCATCATATATCATATA
>JAQZBX010029844.1:0-27096 GCA_029593785.1 Cabassous unicinctus
TTTTTTTTTTTATTACAATTGTGGCCAACATTTAAATTCAGGAAATTCCACATGTAAGTTGAGATTTCTGGCTTCCCTCAAAACAGCATTAAGAACTGGTGAGGCTCGTCCCACTTTTGCACCTGGCAAAGTCAGCTAGAACTGAATGGTGGCCATTTCTCTAGAAAGGAGGAGGTAACACCAGTGTATAGTCTCCACTACTTCCTAGGATGTCCTTGGTATCCAGCCTTACACCTCTGTCTATATGTATTTATTTATATTCGCTATGTGGATTCTGGACACTTAAGTTTGTGATCTCTGGTGGGCATTCGTTACCAAAACGCTGTGATAGCCCATTCTGTTGCCATCCAACAACTCTACCATGTTCCACCGAACAGCCAAGAGCTCAGCCACATAACCGGAATTCAAACCTGAACTCATCCCTGGCACTACCACTGGCTCTGTTGCTTGTCCTCATACCCCACAGTTTCCTCAGATGTAAAATGGGAACAATAATAATATCCACCTTGCAGAGCCAGTGAGAATTTTAATGGCACATAGTAAAGTGTTCAAGAAATGGTGGCCACTAATATCCTTGAATGACTACTACCTTTATAAGAAGAAGAATAACATTTGGTTTCACATTTTACAAAGCTCTTTTCTATACATTATCTTGTTTAAACTGCTCAACAGCTCAGTGAGATATGTGTCATCGCCACCATTTTGCACATAAGGAAATTGAGGTTCAGAATGGATGATCTTTTACAATTGGGATCATATCACTATCAACTATTTATGGAGCCCTGATGTTGCCAGGCACTATGGAAATATGTTATCTCGTGTTCTCTCCAGAGTCCTGCAAAGTAAGTACTGTTGTGCCCATTTAACTGATAAGAAACTGCAGCACATAGCTCTAAATAACTTACCCAAAGTCACTAATTCTTTAGTGGCAGAGTCAAGGATTCACTTCCAGGCCTGTGTGGGCCTAGAGTCCAGCTTTTTCTACTTCATCATGCTTCTTATCAATAAAGCCAAGATTCAAACCCAAGTCATCTGTGACCAAATGTCAGTAGCAGTTCCTGTTTGCCACTCTTCCCTGTATCATGTTATTCTCCTATTCGAAAACAAATCAATCAATTTTAAAATGGCCCATTCTATCGCAAACTTCCTGGTCTATCTTTCAGGTCCCCTCTATTTGGTATCCAACTTTTAAAAAGTCTTTACACTACTGGGTTCTTATCTTTTCCAGGACAGTTAACCAGTTATTGTCACATGGCTCAGCCTCCATGGGTGACCCAGACACAAAATCAGCAAGCTTACAGTTGAAAACTTAGAAGGATTTGCCAGAATCTTTCCACAAAGAATATTGAGGCTTCACATGGTCTTGGTGCCCTTAACTCTGTTGACCTTGTGGGTTTCAGTCTTAAACAGATTGTACCCATCCCATATTAGTAGAGTTTAAATACACTTAAAAGTCCAGAAAAAGCTCACCTTCATGTTGGATTCAAAATACAAAAGTATCCAAACAGACATTGATTATCTTTAAAAAAAAATAAAAATAAAAAACACTGAGCAATAACTGCCTCCAAATATCGAGCAAATGAAATATTAAAAACAATAGCTAAATGTTTTGTTGGGAGACTACCACAGCAAGTTCTAAATGTCTGATTCACTAGAAATTTGCTTTATACAATGATTGTATGATTCATACTATAATTCTAACTAAAGTAACTTTGGCCTCGAGTGATTTCATATCATCAGATTTTGATTCTAACAATATTAAAAACTGAAATGACTTCAGGCTTCCCACTTCAAATGTAGAGAGACAATTAAAAATCGATGCCACCTGAACAATAAGAAAAATCCACAATATCTTTAAAAATACCTTTTTATACCATCAGGGAGACGAGGTTACTGTATGAAATGAGGGACACATGAACAATTTTAATTTTCGCATGGCATGTGAGGAAGAGATGGCAGCCATAAAGGCAGATAGGAAGAAAACAGTGAAATGTTCGTGAATTCTTAGAGGCTAATTGTGGGCTGGTATGACAGTTTAGAAGCCCCTAGGAGGAGTCCACACGACTCCATAGCTTTTTTCCATGAGCCCCTTATGATAATGGTACTTAAGAGAAAGGTTGAGGGCCAGGGAGGAGATCTGAGAGACCTTCCTCAGGGGTGCAGGAGGGTTGAGCCTGCCGGGGATTGAGAGATGAGCAGGAGTATCTGGAAAAGCCCATCCATCTCTGGGTCCTCTGTAAGTACAAAGTGATGGTCAGCTGCCTCAGGAGGACAAGCATAAAATCCATCTATAACCCTAAAACTTCTGTAATATGAAGAAAAAACCATCTGCTTCTGGAGGAGTGTTAAGAAACCTACCTGAAGTCTGGAACTTAGCCCGGTTTGAAATAGGCAATAGCTGCTGGGAGAAGGACAGAAAAATCACTCCTATTCAAGATCCCGCCTGCCACAAAGTAGAGTTCATCTGTCAAAGTACGTAATAAACCCACCTGCTCCAGTCCCTGACCTGTAGTAGGAGTCAGAGTTTGCCTCCTCCTGGGGGAGGAGCAGAAATGCTGAGAAAGCCTCATTCCTGCAGCTCAGTGCATAGGGCCTATCTAATACTGACATTGGAGCAGGAGATGTAAGTAATTCCTATTTTCCACTATAAGTCTGGCACTGAGTAATAGCAACAGCCATCTTTCACTGGAAGAGGATGTAATAGTGGAGAGGGTCTGGAAAAAGCTGAGGATGGAGCAAGAACAGTGAGAAAAATTCTCCAGAATTCCAGGACACACATTCAGCACCTATGATACAATGAAGCAACAATAACAAATCCAGCTCAACAAATTACTAAATTGACTCAACTTCCCATATGAATGGCTTGACAGAAGAAGAGATATGTCATTCTGAGCATTAATTACTATTTACCTAAGTCTCTAGTGCTTTTTACCCTGAATCTAGCATTCAATTAAAAATAACAAGACACACAAAGAAGCAAGAAATTTTTAAAATCCTATTGTCAAGAGATAAAATAGACAACAGAACCAGACCTGTGAATGATCCAGAGGTTAGAACTGTTAGGCAGGGATATTAAAATTACTATAATTAATATGCTAGAGGATCTAGTGAAAAAATGTGGACAAATATATGAACAATGGGGAATTTCAGCAAAGAGATGGAAACAAAAAAAAAAAGTCAAGTGAAGTGCTAAATATGAAAAATACAATATCATAAATGAAAATTTCCTTGGTCAAGCTTGCCAGCAAAATGGACATAGCAGAAGAAATGATCAGTGACTCTGAAGATGAAGACATATAGAAGACATGTAATCCCAGAAGACATATAGACCGAGAATGGAGCAGGAGAAATATGTGAATAGATAACGGTCATAGGAGAAATAGACAAATCAAAAATTATAGTTGGAGATTTTGACATTCTTCTCTCAATTATTGAGAGAAAAAAATAGAAAAAAAAACCAAAAAACAGTAAAGATATAGAAGACTTGAAAAACACAAGTCCTAATTGACCTAATTGACATTTGTAGGACACTTCATCCAACAAAGGATAATATACACTCTTTTCAAATGTTCATGGAATATTCTGAGCCATAAAACAAATTTCAATACATTAAAGAGGATTAAAGATATAAAAAGTATTTTTTCTGACCACAAGGGAATTTAACTCTATATCAGCAACAGAATGGCACAAAGAAAATCTGCAAATATTTGGATAATAAACAGCACACTTTTAAATTATCTGTATAACAAGGCATACATCATTTTATTGCACTTTGCTTTATTTGTACTTGGCAGATACTGAGGGTTTTTTTTTTTTCTTAACAAATTGAAGTTTTTTGGTAATCCTGTGTCGAGCAAGTCTCTATCAGTGCCATTTTTCCAACAGCATGTGCTCACTTTGTGTCTCTGTGTCACATTTTAATTAAGGTATTTACATTCTTTTTTAGACACAATGCTATTGCACACTTAATAGACTACAGAATAGTGCAAGCATAACTTCTATGTGCACTAGGAAACCAAAAAATTAGTATGACTTACTTTATTACAAAATTCATTTTATTGTCATGGTCTGGAACTGAACCCATAATACCTCCAAGGTATGCCTGTACATGAAAATGAAAATAAAACACAAAAATTTGAAGGATCCAGCTAAATCAATGCTTAAAGAGAAATTTATAGCATTAAATGCTCATGTTAGGAAAAGAAGAAAGGTCTAAAATCAGTTATCTACATTTTCACCTTATGAAATTAGAAAATTCAGAGTAAATGAAAACTAAAGTAAACAGAAGGAAGAAAATAATAAAGATAAGAGCAGAAATCATTGAAATAGAAAAAAGGAAAGTAATAAATAAAATCAATGAAACCAAAAGCTGGTGTTTGAAAAAGACTAATAAAATTTATAAACCTCTGGGCATACTGATCAAGAAAAAATGGCAAGAGATCCAAATTACTCACATTAGGAATGAAAGAGGGAATATCACTACAGATCCATTAGACATTAAAATATATATTTAAAAGGATAAGATAATAACAACACTATGCCAAAAATTTTGACAAATTAGCTGAAAAAGACAAATTCCTTGAGGGATGCAAATTACTAAAACTCACTCAAGGAGAGAGAGATAATCTGAATAGTCTGAATCTATTAAAGAGATTGAGGTCATAGCTAAAATCTTGCCTGCAAAGAAACCTCCAGACTCAGATGGCTTTAGTAGGGAATCTTCCAAACATTTAAAGAAGAAATAATATCAGCTCTACTCAAATGATTCCAGAAAATGAGGCAGAAACACTTCCCAATCATTTTGTGAAGTAGGATTGTCCTGATATTAAAACCAGATAAAAACGTTACAAGAAACTAAAACTACAGCCTAATAACTCTCATGAACCTAGAACCAAAAATCCTTAACAAAATATTAGCAAACTGAGTCCAGAAAAAAAAATTGTATCATGTCCACATTGGGTTTATCCCAAAAATGCAATGTTGACTTGATTTTTGAAAAGCAATCAATGCGAGTCATCATGTTAACAAACTTAAAAAATGAAAGCTACGTGATCATCTAAACAGATGCAGAAAAAAAAAGATATGACAATAGTCAACAGTTATCCATGATAAAAAAATTCTCAGCAGACTAGGAATAGAAAGGAACTTCCTCAACCTGATAAAGAACATCGACAGAAAATCTACAGCTAACTTCATACTCAGTGATGAAAGAATGAACACTTACCCCCTAAGACTGGACACAAAGCAATGATTGTCTGCTTTCACCATTTTTATTCTAGATTGTAATAAAAGTCTTAGTATGTGCATTAAGGCAAGTAAAATAAATAAAAGGTACCAACATTGGAAAGGAAGAATTCCCTTTATTTGCTGAGGACATGATATTCTAAAAACAAAATCCTAAAGAATCTACACAAAAAAGCTGCCAGAACTTATAAACAATCTTAACACGATTGCAGGATACAGGGTCAAAGAACAAAAAATAATTGTATTTATATACACAAAGCAATAAGCAACACAAAATATTGTGGCAAGAAATTTTAAAAGATCTGAATAAATATATATACCATATTCATCAGTCAGATGAGCCAATATTTTTTAAACAATTTATTGAAGTATATCATTCATACATGAACATACATAAACTATAAGTGTTCAGTAAACATCATGAACTTACAAAACAAACATGCATAACATCATACAGGGCTCCCACACACACACACCCCCCACACACAAACACCCTGCATTGTTGTGAAACATTTGTTAACAAATCATGAAAGAGCATCGTATTACTACTAACTATAGTCTGTATCTTCCTCTCCTTTACATTGTTTTAAGGATTTATTTATTTATTTATTCACTTTTATCCATTTTTACCCCTCCCCCTGTTTTGCTGTTTTTGTGTGCATTCACTGGACAACTCTCTGTGTCCATTTCCTGCCCTCTCTTCTCATCCTCCTCCTGTCTTCACCGGGATACGATCCTCGGAACCTCTGATGTGGGAGAGAGGTGTCCTACCACGTGCGCCACCTTAGTTCCTGGTTTTTTGATTCGTCTCATCTTGGCTCTCCCTTGTGTCACTCTCCTGTTGCATCATCTTGCTGCGTGACTCGCGGTGCCTGGCAGTGAGCCCGCGCACGGGACCTGGTGGCCTATGTGCCTTCTATATTTTCCTTTTTTTAATTTTTACCAGGAGGTCCCGGGGATCGAACCCAGTTCCCTCCATATGGGAGACAGACGTCCAACCGCCCGAGCCACATCCGTCCCCCTGCTATATCTCTTAAGGTTGACCAAAGACACCCAAAGTTACAGTCTTTTCCCATACAGGATGGTCATATAATAAATCAGGCTTAGTTTAGCACCAGCATTCTAAAAACCAGACCTAGGGAGAAAAACTAGAAACATGGTTTCTAATATAGCGAATGTTTAGCCTACCCTGATTAGACAAAATCTGGATGGCAAGAATATTTGTATGACCCAATATGTTTAAGATGTCAATTCTTTCCAAATTGATCTATAGATTCGATATTGCCTCAATCAAAATCCCAGCAGAATAGCTCTGGGAGAAACTGGCACACTGATTCTAAAATTTATATTAAAATACAAAGGAATTAGAACTGTCAAAACAATTTTTAAAAGAACAAAGTTGGAAGACTTATCAATGATTTCAAAATTTACTATAAAGTTAAAAGTTATCAGGATGATGTGATACAAATGTGAGGATAGACATATAAATCAACACAACAGAATAAAGAGTCCAAAAATAGCCCCACACATAAAGTGTCAATTGATTTCAGACAAAAGTGACTATGTTTCCCCCATTTTAAAAAGGTGCCAAGGTAATTTAATGGGGGGGAGGGGAACATAGTCTTCTCAATAAATATTGCTGGAATGATTTAATATTCATATGCAAAAAAACACCTTATCTCACACCATGTATTACTCATAATAGCCACAAACTGGAAACAACCCAAATGCCCATTGCTTGGCAGGTGGATAAACAAATGGGGCATATAATAGACTATTACTCAACAAAAAAAGTTTCAAAATAGTGATACATTAAGAAACATGGATGAATCTCAAAAGCATTTTGCTGGGGAGTGGGTATAGTTCAGTGATTTGAGCACCTGCTTCCCATATACAAGGTCCCAGGTTCAAACCCCATTACCTTCTAAAAAAGAAAAAGAAAAAAAAAAAACATTTTGCTAAGAGGGAAAAAAAAAAACAACTAGACACAAAAGACTACATACTATATGTTCCATCTAAAAGTCTAGAAAAGCCAAAAGTATAGGAACAGAAAACAGGTGAGTGGTTTCTGGAGGCTGGGGAGAAAGGATCAACATCAAAGAGGTGTGAAGAGCCTTTTGAGGGGGCCGGAAGCATTCTGTATTTTGAGTGCAGTGGCAGCTACTCCATTTTATGTGTTTATCAAAACTCATCAAACTGTATACTTAAAAAGAGTGGATTTTATTGTATTTAAATTGTATCTCAGTAATTTTTAAATCTCTTTAAGAATGTTACCATTAGGGGAACTGGGTGAAAGTTACACTCTACAGTTTTTCTCACAAGTACATGTTTCTCCAAAAAAAGTTTGAAAAATCAATATTTTTTTTTAAGTTGTAAGAGATTAAAAGTCTCTTTAAGAGAAGGATGAGGAAGAAAACAATATTTTTATTCATAATAATTATAATAAAACAAGAAGAAGGCTTATACTACAAATCAGGACTCAGTAAGACTATAAATCACACCCTCAAAGTCCAGAGTTCAAGGTGATTTATTCGTGTAAGAGACAGAGATGGCTCCTCCATTCTGAGCTTGCTGAATTTGTCACCAGGAAGCTGCTGCCAGGAATAATTCAATTGCTCCTTGAAACTGAGAGGAATCCTGTAGCCCTCAGCAACCAACCTCAGCTTGAGGTCTTTCAAAAAGAAGCTCAAAGTGACAGCACCTGTCAAGGAACAAAGTCAAACCAACCGTTCCAAATCTCCTAGCTGGACTTTCCACCATTTGAGAAGGCAACCCCAGGAAAACTGCCTAATGAGAGCCTGGGAAGCCACAGAAACACTTCCCCAAAAATCCACAGGGGCGCGAAGGGGCAGAACTGTCCATGGCCGTTGAGGAAGTTCCCCTTTTGGGCTCCACATATGCCCGGCAGACTTCCCCCCCTCTGTCCCAGCAGACTCGGTTTCAGTACCCACAGGTGGGCATCTCTACAGACCGAGCAGGGTGAGGCATTCTGGCAGGAAGCAAAGGCACAATGGTCAGAGGGGGCCTGAACTTCAGTTTGGGAAAAAAGGCCTTCTGAACACTCATATAGAAGCTAGAACTTGATTTTCATTAGAAGACTCAGGCTTCATCCCCTGCTGGGTTATCAGGGAACCTTACGTAAGTCCTTTAACCTCAGTTTCCTCATCTCCAGCAGTGATAATAATAATGTTTCACAAGATAGATCTTAAGCTGAAATGAAGTCATAGATATGAACTCATTGGGTAAGTTATTCAAATGTTAGCGTTTTCTTTTTCAATTGTATAATTTCCCCAAGTCAGTGTTTCCCAAGGAGTGGCACACATCTCCCTATGGGTATATAGGAAAAAATTAGGTTATCATAGACTTTCTATTCTAATATTTATAAACTTAATTTAAAGGGTATTAGAAAAACATAAGTAGCCAATCTACCTTGCTAAGATGAGGTTATATTTAATATTGAGTCAAATTGAAATCTACATTAAAAAATACATCAGGTTAATAACTGAAAAAAAAAAAGTAGTAAGTAGATATGGCACAAATCATGAAGATGAGTAAAATGGAGAAATATTGCTCACAGCTGTGAGAACCAGGCCTGTGAACCCCACTCGGGCCTTATACACTATCTAACACTGAGCTCTCTTTGCAAGAACTCTGGAGCATGTTATCTCTGGTCACAATATAAGATACAGTTATACATCTCCTAAGGATTTGCTTTATCTCATGGACATTGCAAATTATGAAATTGATCAGATTTCCCTATTTGCCTTGACAGCCAAAAAGCTTAAAAGAGCAGCTTATCAAATATGATAGGACCACATCATATTCATTGTTTATTAGGCTCACTCCTAACTATTTTATGTCCCTATCTTATCGTCACTTTTTCCTTTCTCTTCTACGTTTAACTTATTGTCTCCCTATATTTGTATATCCTTTTAAGCCACCTTAAATCTTTTTTTTTTTTAAATAAGGCAAGATGTAACATTTAAAATGCCCTAAGTCTTTTTCTTTTTTTTTCTTTAATAACATATCTTTATCGTAAGCAAAAGTGGTCCTTAAACCCAAGGAATGAATTTGAGTATGCTTGGAAAAGAGTGAGATAATTAATCATGTTAGTATCTTTTTGAAATTAGTCTTTGTCAAAAATCCATCCTTTTCATTGTTACATCACTAAGGTACAAACCAGATAGTTATGACTGATTTCAGACCTGGGTAACCCCACGGACCTAAAGTAAAATGGGAAGTGGATGCTGTGGTGGAATTGGGCTTCCTCCTTTTTCCTCAAAAGCCAAGGTTTTGCTAACAATAACAACAACAAAAAAACCCAAACTAAAATGATACCAAAATTTGGTGTCAGAATACTCAGAATGTCCTAAATTATAGGAAGCTATTTTTTTTTAAAGTTCATATATTGAGTTTCCTCAGCCAGGAGACTTCCACTCGTACTTATCAATGTTTTCTTCAGCAAAAGATAAGAGTATTTGTTTTGCATCAACTCAATCTTTTAAAATTATCTTGGTTACATTACATGTTTTTTCCGAGCCTCAGTTTCTCTGTAAATTGAAGATAATAATTCCTAATCTTCCTATTTGGGCATGAAGGGAAAATGAAATATCTGTCAGGACTCTTTTAGTTGCATGTGACAAAAACTCAACTCAAACCAGCAAAAGAAAGATGATGGTGGGCTTGGGGTTTATTACAAGTTATTCATATGAAGATTGAACGGCCAAAGTAATGCATAAAAAGTAAGACCTGCATGAAAGAGAAAACTGGAATACTTACTGGTAAAATATATGTAGTGTCATGACATTATTAAATTATCAGTTTACATATAACTATGTGGTATGAAATGTTAGAGAAAAAATGGTTTCTAGTATTAGAAGTGATTTCCCTTGAGTGGTGAGATTATTTGTGATTTTCATTTCCTTTGCTTTCTCTTCTGTATCATGTAACTTTTTGGATTAGTATATATAAATTGTAGTAAGATGTATTTTGAGTGCTAATGACATCTATGAAAGGAAAAAAAACTTGAATGGTCTTGTGAAAAAAAAAAAGTAATGCATAAAAGGTAGAGCTCAGTGACATCTGTAACTAGAAACCTTAACGACACCAAGATCTTCTTTGTGTCTCTCGTTTCCCTTTCACCCTGCAGATCAACTTCATTCTTTCTTAAAATAGCCGGGAACATGGCCGCCCACAGCTCCAGTACCTCAAATCTCACAATACACAAACCCATAGAGGAACTAAGATGCACTCTCTCTAGTTCCAAAACTCAAAAGTCCTACAAAGGTGTCTGACTAGGCAATCATGGGTCAGGTACCCATTACTGAACTCATCAACTGTGTCCATATGGTTTGGTGTTATGATTGGCCCCGACTGGATCAAATACCTATATTCGAGCCAATCCACACTATCCAGGAGAGAGATCTCTAAGATGACAGTTCTCATTCAAGTCACCTGATTAAAGGAGAGGAAGGAGCATTTCCCAGAATAGAAGATGGGAAAAGTGGACTATTATAGGCAGAAAAAAAGCAATAAAGGATTATTACAGGGAGGCTTAAAAACAACAGGATGGTTAAACAAATATATGGTTTAAATAAATCAAGACTTCAAGACTCATATCAAATGTTATCTATACCAAGAAACCTTTCCTAATAACTCAATTATAGAACCCTTCTCTCCCTGGCCCACCCATTAAATTTATGTGAAATATACCTCCCACTGAATTATATTTAATTTCTCATTTGAGTATATACTACATTAAATTGCTTTCTAACCAATTGACTATTTTAAAATTTATCTTCTCCACCTGATTTTTCCCTGATGACCAAAAGCTATTTCTTGCTGCTGTAGTTAAAATGATTGGTGATAATTTATTATTGTTCCCAGGAAAGATATTTGCATTTTAACTGGGATATACTACAGGCAAAGTCTTAAACCAAAGGAGTGATTATGCAGCAGGACATCTTGAATAATCTAAACCAGGGTCTAAGTTGCTGTGGTTAAAGACTCCTACCATATTATCTGTCATAATCATCATCAACATTATCAATTTTGCAAAATCTGAAAAGACATTGCATACAAAAAGATGTGACATTTTTAGCCTTCATGAAAAAGCAAATCAAAACTACAATGAGAATTTTGACTATTCCAGAGGAGAGCAGGCACGGACCAAGCCAAGAAAAGCAAGGGCAAGAATTCCAGAAGCAAAAGCTCTTTCTGGGTGTCTGACATAGGAGCTTCAGTGCAGCCAGTCCAGCGTGCATCATCTTCAGGAAACCCTCTCTCATGAGCACCCCTGCAGTTTCAACGAATCTACAATTGATAAGAAATGAGCCGTCAGACTGCGACAGCATTACCTACTGGTACTCCAAAGTGTACACCATCCCAGAGGGTGCCTACCCTGATTGGCACAACTGCATCCAACAATGACCTGGCAAGTCTTTTTGAGTGTCCGGTCTGCTTTGACTACGTATTACCACCCATTCTTCAATGTCAGAGTGGCCATCTTGTTTGTAGCAACTGTCGCCCAAAACTCACATGTTGTCCAACTTGCCATGGCCCATTGAGATCCATTCACAGCTTGGCTATGGAGAAAGTGGTCAATTCAGTATTCCCTTGTAAATATGCCTCTTCTGGATGTGAAATAACTCTGCCACACACAGAAAAAGCAGACCACGGATAGCTCTGTGAGTTTAGGCCTTATTCCTATCTGAGCCCTGGTGCTTCCTGTAAATGGCAAGGCTCTTTGGATGCTGTAATGCTTCATCTGATGCATAAGCACAAGTCCATTACAACCCTACAGGGAAAGGATATAGTTTTCCTTGCTACGGACATTAACCTTCCTGGTGCTGTTGACCGGGTGATGATGCAGTCCTGTTTTGGCTTTCACTTCATGCTAATTTGGAGAAACAGGAAAAATATGATGGTCACCAGCAGTTCTTTGCAATTATACAGCTGATAGGAACACACAAGCAAGCTAAAAATTTTGCTTATCGACTTGAGCTAAATGGTCATAGGCGGCGATTGACTTGGGAAGCAACTCCTGGATCTATTCATGAGGTAATTGCAACAGCCGTTATGAATAGTGACTACCTAATCTTCGACACCAGCATTGCACAGCTTTTTGCAGAAAATGGCAATTTAGCATCATTGTAACTATTTGTGTTGAAATGGCAATCAAACATTTTCTGGCCAGTGTTTAAAATCATTGCATTCAATTTCACAGAGAATAAGTCATCCATCTGCCTGCCAACCTGAAACTGTTTTGGTAGGTGAAAGCGAGACCCATGAAGGTAAATAAAAGGAAAGGCTGTTAAATACAGGCCACAGTTGCATGTAGTAACACTGATATATTTAAAAATAAGTCAACAGTAAACCACTGGAAAAAAATATATATAGATACCCAAGGTGGGCATCTTTTGTATTAAGAAAGTTGATTCTACAGGAAGCATTGTAAAATAATTCTGAATTTGTGTTTGTTGTAGCTTGATTGTACTGTTGAGAATTTTTGTTGTTGTTGTTTTGGCGTGTGTGTGTTTGATTTTGTCCCCCCTCCTTAAACTGACAAGCCAGGTTGAGTGGTCTCTGACCACTGCTTTTCCCCTTTGTGAGTCATACATAGTGCTGCTGTGTGTATATTTTTTGTGTATTTGCTAATTTTTATTAATTCTAGTTTTTTTCATTAAATGAATTTGACTTTCTTTTCTGTAATTCAGGTTTTTTCTCTTTTTTTGTACCTTTTAAAGTTAGTATCTTTGATATGCATAATTGTTTATGGTAAAGTTTATACATATGTGTTTGATAAATATTTTCTTTTCTCTCATTAATCAGTTCATTAGAAATAATTTAAATTCAGCTATTTTGTGAAGATATGAATTCCAGAGAGGAAAGGTAACATCTGAAGAATTATCAAGTTATTTAAAGCAGCTATAACATGGTCTCTTCCTTTTTTTTTTTTTTCCTTCATTTGAGCCATACCTTCAAAATTATTCTTTGAAAGTATCAGGGAATACATTCTGATTTTTAAAAATACTGAAAAAAAATCAGGCTTCTTTTTTTTCTCTTTTTCAAATATTTTGGGCAGATCACATGTGTTTAAAATTTGCAAAAGAAGGCATCGTCTTACACGGTATTTGTAATTAAAAGCAAGTCATTTGTTTAAAAAAAAGGAAGTTTGCAGAAAAAATGTTTTTGGTCTTTTATAATTCTCATTAAAAGAATATCTGGCAAACTGAAAGAAAAAAACCACAATGAGATACTTCTTCATACCCACTAGGATGGCTGGAATCAAAAAGTTAGCATTAGCCAAGATGTGGAAAAATCAGAATGTGCACTGATGGTGGGAATGTAAAATGGTGCAGCCACTTTGGAAATCAGTATGGCAGTTCCTCAGCCAGTTAAAATAGAGTTACAATATGACCCAGCAATTCCACTTCTAGGTACCTACCCAAGAGAAATAAAAGCATATGTCCACACGAAAACTTGTACTTGAATGTTTAGAGCAGCATTACTCATAATAGCAAAAAGGTGGAAGCAACCCAAGTGTCCATCAACTGATGAATAGATAAGTAAAATGTGATATATTCATAGAATGGAATATTATTCAGCCATAAAAAGGATTGAAGTGCTGATACATACAACATGGATGAACCTGGAACAGACTATGTTAAGTGAAAGAAAACTGTCACAAAAGACCACCTATTATATGATTCCATTTATGTGAAATGTCCAGAACAGACCAATACAAAGAAACAGAAAGTAGATCCATGGTTGTTTAGGGTTAGGGGAGATGGGCAAATCTGAGAGTGATAGCTAAAGGGTTCAAGGTTTCTTTTTGAGCTTATGAAAATGTTCTAAAATTAACTTGTGGTAACAATTGTCCACATTTGGAAATGTACTAAAAACAAGTGAATTTGTACACTTTAAATAGGTGGATTGTATAGTATGTGAATTATATCTCAATAAATATATTATTTTTAAAAAACTGAAACAAGAAAAAACTAAGAAACAAATTGAGATGCATTGAGCGTAACCTACACACTGGATTTCAAAGACAGTGCAAAAAGAATATAAGGGACTTCATTAATAAATTTTTATATTGATTACACCTTGAGATGATAATATTTTTTATATATTGGATTAAATTAAGTATGTTTCATTGTACTTTTTAATGTTGCTAGTAAAAAATTCCAAAGTACCTATGAGACTCACATTATATTTTGATTGGAAAACGCTGATGTAGAGGTCTACAAATAACTAAAACTCTGAGCCTCGATTTCCCCACCTGTCGGGGAGAAGTTATAATAGTACTGACCTCACAAGGCTGTGGCAAGGATTAAATGACATAACGGTGTTTAAGGAACTTAGCATGTGAATGTTAGCTCTTTTTTTTATATAAGCGTTAGCTATTATAAATGTTAGCTCTTATTATCACAGAAGCCCCTTGGTATCACTGAGTACAGCAGTCATATTAAAGAACCCCTAAGATAATGCTGACTTTATTTTACTCTTTAAAAATTATTTCAGAACTGAAAGAGCTCTTAGAAACCATCACATCCAGGAGTTACAAATTGTTGCCTTGCAAAAGTGTTGTTTGGCCAACACTGGTTTTGAAAATCGAATCTGAACTCCTTTGTTGTGGGAATGTTTTCCACTTGCCACGGGCCTATTCCTTTGGCAGAGCCTCACCTTTGAGTCTCCTCTTTGGCGCTGGCCACATTTGAGTTTGGACGTGTCCTACACTGATCCAAGCCCCTCGCTTTCCTGATGAAGGGGCCCACGGAAGAGGACAGTCCGCTCATAAGAACATGCCTGGCATCCAGTCTGAAGAGTCCCAGGCCAGTACCTCGGGCGCGCAGGGCAACAGAGAGGGTTTCCTCACTCAGAGGGCAGTAACGGAGGGGGCCCAGTTTGGGTGCTAACATGAGTCTCACAGGGGTCTAACAGGCCCTCAAGAGCCTGGGTGGGATGTTGAGTTTTTCTTTAGTGTACTGCCGCTGGAGTGAATAAATAATTTCCAGAGCTTATGATACCATTAACAGAGACAAGTGGATCACCCTCAGGGCGGGTGGAGCACCTGGAAATCAGTAGTTTCAAATAGCCTGGTCTAAGATGCCCCAAATCCAATCGTGTAAATCTGCCAATCAGCCATTCTGCACTTGGACCATCTCCCTTTTATTTATTAAATAATTTTCTTCCTTACATTTGCTTAGTAAATCAAACTAAAAATTCAATCTTTTGATTCTCAAGCCCCATAGATAAAAGATGACCTGGGATAATTATTCCCACTTTTCTGTTGAGAAAATTGGACCTACAGGAGGTCAAAAATTGTAGTTGCAAGTAAAGCACTCACGGCATATTTTGTTTTTGCCATATCCAAATAGCACCTGCATGGTTTAGTTATTTTTCTTTAACGGCCACTTATTGTTTTTACTTAAGTCAACTGATTTTGAAAGGAAATTTTACTTCATTACCAGATATTTAAAATTTTGAATAGAAAGTTTGGTATTTAAATAGAAAACTAGTGTTCTCCCCATAAATAGATGAACAGATACAACACAATGAAGTTAAAACAATTCAAATTAGAAACCGTTGCCTGGACAGCTCTCATGAATCACAATACCCACACCACATCCAAGAGATATTAAATCAGAATCCCTCTTTTGGGATGGGGGAGGCAAACCCAGGCATCAGTAGTTTTTAAAAAGCTCTCCTCAGGTGTTAACAGTGTGTAGCCAAGGTTGAGAACCACTAAGAGAGATGCTATGGCCTGCTGAAGCTCTGAGCCTGAGGCCTGAGGCTCTCTGTTGAAAGGAGACATCAGCAGTGATGGACAGGTGCTAAAGACACACTAACCCAAAACTGAGATTGTCTCCTTGCTATCATCAGAAAATTGAAACATAACTTTTGAAATGGGGAAAAGTTCTCATCTGTGATTCGTTGCTGTTAATGAGTTGTTCCGATCAAAAATCATCTCGCATAGCATTTGCCCTTCAAGAAACACCAGACCAAAAGAGTCCAGAAGGTCTGGTTTCTATTCCAGTGCCTTTTAAAATGACTCCAACAAGGTAATTCTGGAGAGCCCCCTCTCACCTGTGTGTTCTCCAGCAGGAATCCAAATGCTTGCATTGACGTCACACTTTCAGCCCTATCTTTCTATTTCAAAATGAATCTTTCCAGGGTTCACATTTGGAAACCTAAAGTCAAAACCACATCTCTGTCGCCTTTCATTTCCTTTCTGCAAGCCCTTCATTTTCACCCAGGAATGTCTGGTGTTGGAGATGGTTTAAGTCAGCTGTGTCCTTTTGATCTTAAAAGGGGGGGCAGAAATGGCTCAAATGGGGGACGGAAGTGGCTCAAATGTTTGGGCATCTGTCTCCCATATGGAGGGACCTGGGTTCGATCCCTGGGATCTCCCGGTTAAAAAAAAAAGAGTATTACCTGTAGTGAGTAGTAATATATTTTTTAAACAATTTATTGAAGTATATCATTCATACTTGAACATACATAAATTATAAGTGTTCAGTAAACATCGTGATCTTACAAAACAAACATGCATAACATCATGCAGGGCTCCACATAGCACTCCCCCACAAACACCCTGCATTGTTGTGAAACATTTGTTAACAAATTATGAAAGAGCATCGTCAAAGTATTACTACTAACTATGGTCCATATCTTCCTCCCCTATACATTTTTTAAGGATTTATTTATTTATTTACTTTTATCCATTTTTACCATACACCCCCCGCCTGTTTTTGCTGTTTTTGTGTCCATTCGCTGGGCAACTCTCTGTGTCCATTTCCTGCCCTCTCTTCTCATCCTTCTCCTCCTGTCTTCACTGGGATTTGGTCCTCGGAATCTCTGATGTGGGAGAGAGTCCTAACACCTGCACCACTTTAGTTTCTGGGTTTTTTTTGGTGCATCTCATCTTGGCTCTCCCTTGTGTCACTCTCCTGTTATATCATCATCTTGCTGTGTGGCTCACGGGACCTGGTGGCTCACGGGCGGACAGGGCCTGGCGCCTCACCCACTCATGGGGCCTGGTGGCCCACATGCCTTCTATATTTTTCTTTTTCTAATTTTTACCAGGAGGTCCCGGGGATCGAACCCAGGTCCCTCCATATGGGAGATGGATGCCCAGCCACCTGAGCCACATTCATCCCCCTACTATGTCTCTTAAGGTTGACCAAAGATGCCCAAATTTATAGTCTTTTCCCATACAGGATGGTCATATAATAAATCAGGCTTAGTTTATCACCAGCATTCAAAAACCAGACCTAGGGAGAAAAACTAGGTCTGGGGACACATGCATGGTTTCTAATACAGCAAATGTTTAGCCTACTCTGATTATCACAAAATCAGGACAGCAAGAATATTTGCACAAGCAGTAATATTTTGACAATGCTCTTTCATGATTTCTTAAAATTGTTTCACAACAATGCAAGGTACTCGTGGTGGGATGGTGTATGGGGGCCCTATATGAAGTTATGCATGTTTGTTTTGTAAATTCACAACTTTAATTATATATTTATTGTTTATGTATGTTCATGGATGAATGATATACTTCAATAAATTTTTTTAATGAAAAACAAAGGAAGTATCACCAGGGAAGTGGGAAACACAAGAGAGGCTGCAGAAAGCCACATGACTTGCCAAAGGGCTTCTGCTGTATGATTTCTCTTTCTTCCCCCACCTCAGAACACACACAAGTTCCCAACCACAGCCTGTCCCAATTGAGGCATGAGTCTAGAATGAAAGCTGGATTTTTGGGTGGAGATTCCAGACTCCTCCTCTGGCCTGGGGCAGCACCGCAGAACGGGGTAACTGCCTGCATAGACTCATGTTTGAAGAGTTCCCCCAGAAGGAGAGCATGGCCTCAAGAGCTGGCAGTTTGGCTCACTGAACAGGAGTTGAGCAAAGCTCTGATCTCCTCGCTTCCTATATTTAAAACCTAGAATGCTGACACACTGTCTGCCGCCAGACAGCCAGGCCATTTTACTGTCTTGTCAGCTGAATCCTTCTCTCCTATTTCCCTGAGCCTAAGATCCATCCTCGAGGCCTCTTTCCTAGTCCCCATACCAAAGCTACACATCCCACCTCTGAGCATTTTCTCCTACTGTGCCCGCAGTCTGGAATATCCTTCCACCCAATGCCTACCTGTCCAAAGCCCACCCACCCTCAAGGCTAATTGCAAATGTCAACTCTTCCACGAAGCCTAAGATGATTACCCCAGTCAAATAATAATGGTAAAAGAATTATTAATTATTATTAGAATTAACATTGTTAATAATAATGTTATTAATATTAATAGCTGGCATTTATTGAGTGCTTGCTATGGGCAGGCACTGGACTAAGAGCTCACATGCATTCTCTCTACCAAATCATGCACTAGACATTAACTCCTTATCCCTGCTCTGCCACGATATGTCTCCAAGTTACTTTTTCTCTGTGCCTCATTTTCCTCAGGTATCAATGGGAATTATAATACATCTTCTACATGAGGTTGTTGTAAGGATAAAATAAGTTAGTGCACATAGCATAGTACCTGACACGTGGCTTTTGCTCAATAAGTATCATTATTACTTCTAGTAACAATTCTAAAGGTGTGTGTTAATATTATTCCCATGTTACACATGAGGAAACCAAGGCACAGAGAGGTTGAGAAAGTAGCCCAAGTTCAGGGAGGAGCAAGAATTTTACTTCCCTTTGGTGTTAATGGGTTTCTCCCAAAGCACTCAGTGTTCCTGCCAATTATTTGTATCTGTCCACACTCACCTTTCTATCTTCATTCCCCATTTATCCTTATGTGGAGTCTAACTTCCAAGAGAACAAAACTAATCGGTATCGCTTGGACACTCAGCCGCTAAATTTTCTCACCTCTGAGGCTTTGCCCCTCATTGCCCCCTCCCCATCCATCCCTTTTCTCCTTCTTATCACAGTATAGCCTCGTTCTTCAAATCTACTGTGAATTTCTCCTCTTTCATGTAATCTGACTTCATTCTCCCACACAGATGTGGTCTCTTTGTCCAAAAGATCCCCTGAGCCCTTCATATGGACTTCCTTCCAGCACTTCTATCACCTTGTCCTGCTTAATAGCCATCTGGGCACGCGGCTTATTTCAACTGCTAAACTGTAAAGTCCTTATGAAAAGGGCTTACCTCTTAACCAAATCAGGCATGAGGCATTCAATTAAAGTATACTGAATGGATGAAGGGTTGAATGAATGAATGAATGAATGTACTTGTCTTAATATTGCCTTGGCATGGATCTCTGGCTTCCTGGGTGTGTCTGGTATCTGCACAACCTTGAAAGGACTCTTATTCAGAGCACTTCAAAGAGGAGATCATTGCTCATGTATTTTTCATGAGGACCAAGGCAAAACCAAGAGAAATCACATTCACTATGGTCTTTATTGCACAATTCTGAGCTATATTATAACTGGGAGAGCTTTATGCACTCTTTCCAGAGGTTGCAAGTGGGTAATACAGTCAAATTCAACCCACAGACCTGTTTGTTGTGTTTACAATATTGTTTTTAAAATTGAACTTGAGTGCTTTTGAATGGAACATGACCTGACAGCATTTTGCTGTCTCCAATACTTTCCAGAATCAAATATAGGGCACCTTTCACTTGTTTACCTTTCTTGGTGGCTCTTAAAGACCCCAGATTTTGTCATCTCTGAATGTTTAGCATAAGTAAAGGGCCTTTACTCAAGACTTAGCTTCAGAAAGTTCCAGTGGAACAAAAAGACACATTCAGATCAAATAAAGTAATTTTCAGTGGATATAGAAGCACATGAGGCTTGAGCATCTAGAACTATAACTGAGGTCTATCTTGGTGTATTAGTTTTATGATCCAGTCCCCTGAAAATTCTTGCAGCTTTCAGAAGTATCTGAGTATCCACTGGGCAATATCTTTATAATTATTGATCATCAGAGTATATTGAGCACCAATTTTGTACCCAGCCATTGTTCTAAAGACTGAAAGACTGAGAAAGAACAAATAGACTTCTTGACTCAAGGGAGCTTACAATCTCTTTATATTGTACAGAAGTTTTATAAAAATAGCTTAACATGTACTGCATGTCTTTTGTGTACCAGGTTCTGTTCACAGAGCACATGAGTCCTCTATATGCAGTATCTTGTCCACTCTCACAATAGCCCTTTGAGATTGATACTAGGAGAATCATCCCGCTTTTAACTTAAGGAAGCTGCAGCCCAGAAAACTTGAGTACCTTGTCCAAAGTCAAATAAACAATGAATGGTAGAGTCGATATTTAAGCCCAGGCATCCTGGCTCTTGGAGACCATTATGTGGCAACCTCAAAAGGCAGCATGAGGCTGCCATGAATGCAGTACCTGGTGAGGAAAGGCAGCATCAACTCGGAGCATCCAAGTTTGAAAAGGCCATTTCGCTGCTTCCCATCCCCAAATAAAGTGAAGCTTTTTCTGCATGAATTAACCATCACAACCACTCTCCATGTGGCCTACCGTAGCTCAGGGGATCCAGGAGGACATTCAGATGGCCACATCTTGCAAAGAGAACTCCAGACATTCAACTTCATGACTACACGTGCAAAGTTTCCGAGCCTAGGATTTCCCCTAAATAAGTATCCTACTCTGATCATCTATGAGGCAGGAAGGAGGTAGCCTAGGCCAACCTAGACGCTCTCCCTCATTCAGAGTGTATTTCTTCATGCTCAAACGGTTGACCAATGAGATCACATCTTACCTCCGAGAGGTGTTGTGGATTCTCCAGCTGGGTCAAGCCATCACAAGGATGATGTAAGGGTAACTGTCCAACCACCATGGAAACCGGTTTCATCAGTGCCTCAGCCAGCCTGGAAGATTTGCATACATGATGTCATGCAGAAAGAGAAAGTTAAACTGACTTGAAGTCAACTGGTTCTCCTGGCTACTATCCTTTGAGACAATGTGCTATTTACATTGCCTTAAGGTTCTGGAACATTCCAAAGACAGGCTGGCTCACTAATCTTGACACTTTCTTTCACTCACCAAGAATGGCAGCCACCTAAGCAAATAGATGAGAGCAACCAAAGGAATGTGCTGATGAAGCTGGGTGTTGAATACCTTCTCTACATTTTAACTCTTCATTTCTTTAATTGCCTCTGGCAGAATGCTCCAGATTACAGAGGGCAGCGCCCCTAGGCTTAGCAAGTTTAACTGTAGTTTCCAACAATTCTCAATCCTTCAGAATCTCCGCACTCATTTCTTCATGGAGGGCCCTAAAATCACAATTGCACATAGTATACTCATTTCCTCTCTCTTCCTCTTTGCATACTCTCATTCTATTGCTGCACATCTGTCTGTGTTTCTCACCCTTTTCCTCCTTTCCTCTACCCAAATTAGCCAGGCTGGGTTAGCACTCTGGGTCCACCCCTATTGATTTATGGACAAATAGGATACAATTACCAGAAAGAGTAGCAACTTTACTTCCTGGAATTGTCTTACAAAATGTTACTATATTCTGAAAATAACATGTCGAGTTCTGTGGTTCCCAAACCGTATACCATGCCATGGAGAATTTGCAGGAGTGCTGTGAGATATTTGAAATTCTCAAGGGAAATATGGGATGTTCAACATCTATTGAACACTGCACAAACTCAGGGTAGTTCACAGTTTCAACATTGCACTGTGTCACATTCCTTCTGATGACGTCGTACCTTTGCGAAGCCACATTTCAGCAGTTCCTGTGATAAAAAGCAAGTACCACAAGGAAATCAGTGTGGAACAGGAAATGAGGATGGAGGTATCCTTTCTGATTCCAAGGTTTGGAAAGCTGTGCAGTGCCCAAGGAGTGCTGTGCACATCCTATTAGTAACTGTGGTGACTTATGAATGCAATAAAAATATTAGTTTTTTTCTTTCAATTCATGTGCATCATTGTTTTAAATGCCATTTGGACATAAAGATTCATTAAGTTGTTTGAACCTAGCTACTTGGCAAATGCAACTATTATGTATTTCTTTTGGCCTAAGGGCTCTGTGAAAAAATTACTGAGGCACGAAAGGCACTGAGAAGCCTTGGAAACTTCTGTCTGGTCAGTGGTGTTTTGCAGCATCTAAGGACCCCATTTGTACTTGATCTTACTACAAAGCATAATCGGGTCTTGGTTTTGGTTGTAGTGGTTGTTTCAGCTCAGTGACGTCTCCATCTCTCAGTACGAAATATGCCCACTACACAGGGCTTTTCTCACCCCGGAATGTGGCTCAGGGCCTGTCTCAGCTCACTGGGCTTCTCTTCTCCCTTGTTCTCTATGCGCTAGTCACACTGTCTCCAGTGGTACCTGGCAAGGCCCAGAGGCCTGGGTTGACTCATAGGCACTGAGAGGAAATGTCATGCAGCTCCACTTCTTGACGTGGGAGGAAGTGTGCGTGCTGGTCCTCATCTGGACATACCTGGATTGCTGTTACACCCTCTCTCCTGGGCTTCCTAACCCCAGCCTCTCACCACCATGACCCTCACGTTGATGCATCATCCTCTCAAATCACTGGAATTACATCATTCTCCTCCCCAACAGCTCTCTATGCTTCTTATTTTGAGTGTATGCACATCCTGGAAAGCTGTTTATTGCTTTGGCTTAACTAAGAATCTGCCTTTTCTGTGACCCTGAGTTAGCCTCACTTTACAAATATAATATAGGGTGGCCTGGCATGATCAATATACTGATGGGCAGATGTGTTTCAGTCCTGGCTTCTCCACTTACTGTCTTAGCTACATGTTTCTATGACCAGTAACATCACCTCTCTGAGCCTCAGTTTCCTTGTCTGTCAAGGGGCAGGACAGTATCTACCACATAGGTTAATTGTGAGTACTCAATAAGCAAACACATGTCAAACGCGTCAGGAGTTAGCTATTATTGTTTCTGATATAAACTCCTAAGTGTTCAGGGCTCAGCTTGGACATCGCCTCTCCTGAGACACCTTCCCTGATCACCACCCCCATAGGCAAGTACTTCCTAAAGCACCCTGGCTTGGTCATCATCCTAAGATGCCATGCCCTTGACTCTTGACATTTCTGTTGCCCCTTGTCCACCATGAAGACCTTCCTAGCAGGACTGTGTGCCTTCTCCCCTCGCACAGCACCTGGCATAAAGCAAGTACTTTGTCAATATTTTGAAAATGAAAAGTAATTAACTAATTAATTCAGTAAGCAAAGAAACAAGATCATTGTTAAAACTTTGTTGTGCTGTAAGACCTATAATTGCTACATGGTAAGACTAGAGACTCCCCTGGCAACAAACCACATTCTTTCTTTCTACTATTTAATTTTAAAAATAGTTACCACGTATTGATCTGTCTTCAGTGGGAAATGTAACTTAATCCTTAAATGTATTCTCTGGCATAGTGTTAGTATTGGTATTAGTTATGTTATAGTATAGCAGATGGTATTAGTATTAGTATAGTATTAGTAATCGCATCTTACAGATGAAGAAACTAAGACTTAGAGTTAAAGTAATTTATCAAGATCATCCAGCTAGTAGAACAGAGCTAGGACCCAAACCCAAGGCTGTTCAATTCCAGTGTCTATTTGCTCTGCTTCCTCTTCATATAAATGAGAATGCTGCTTTTACTTTTTACTACATTTCTCTGGCCTTCGGTGTACTGCAGAGTGTCCCCTCATCATGGGTGCTAGACAACAAATGGGGTAATTCCCATTACCATTACCTTGACACATTTTTTCCTTGGCATTATTTAACTTTCATGCCCTGGAAAGTCTTCCCAGCCCAAGTGTAATCTATTAGCAGCACTGCCCAACTCTTAGGATTTTTTTCTATCTTCCAGGGTCAAAAAGAACACTATCTTTCACCTAGGGAAGAACATAAATAAAAGGAAATTTCTGACTGTTTGGTTGCAACATATTCAAGTAAAATGACTGGAAAATCATCACCAAATTTGAAGTTTGTTTTTTTTTTTAAAAAGGCACTGGGGATTGAACCCAGGACCTCGTACATGCAGAGCAGGCACTCAGCCACTGAGCTACACTTGCTCCCCTTGAAAACATTTTTAAGATAGCCTAATGTGGATCTGTGGTGTATACAACTTTCACATTGGAGAGTCCTGAGGCACCCCAGAAAGACAAATACGTTTAATAACATTTGTACTGTTAGATTTTTTTTTTACCCTGGAAATGAGCTACTTTTTAAAAAATGCCATAAAAAAATAAACATAGATAAATAGGATTTTATTTATTTATTTATTTTTAGGAGGTACCAGGGATTGAACCCAAGACTTCATACATGGAAAGCAGGTGCTCAACCACTAAGCTACCTCCACTCCCTTAGATATGATTTTTAAAGCCAACAGTTAGAGAGAAAATGTCAGGGCTGAGGATATGTCTGAGGAAATGTCAGGGCTAAGGATAATGTCTGGTTATCTTCCGGAGCAGCTTAAACCAAGATACAATAAAAGCCCTGGATGAGTGTCAGTTGAGAGTGGCTCTGAACAGATAAGCAAACATTGCCTCAAATGCTGTTCCCAAATCAATACTCACAATGCAAGATACACCAAACCCAGACCCCGATTTTTGATCAAGCTACTTCTCACCCAGAAAACTCTATGTACTCCAGAGTCAACTGCAGCAGACTGTGCTTTACTTAATGGTGGGTTATCAATTTATTCTATAAATGCAGAGGTGGCCAACTAATATTCAATAATCGGTTGCTGATCTGAGTTGGTATGGAAAGAACATCAGACAGAAGAGGTTAGGGCTTTGCCTAAATGCATACCTGCTCCACACAGCCCCGACTTTGCCTCATTGGGCCTGTCCCCTCCCAGAAGCAAGGCCACACCTACATAGCAGAAGCATTTCTACACCTCAGCAATGTTTTTCACAGCCTAGGACACTCCCATTTCCTTCCAGTTGCCCATACACCCATTCCTTTCACTGGGGCTAATATGAAATTACATTTAGGGAAGAAAATAAAATGATTTCCACATGCCAATGGCAAAATCTGTCTGACTCTGCAGTCGATCCAGTAGAGCAGGTAGAGGTCCCACTTGGATGATGAAATCCAGCAGTGACTACATTTAACACCATCTGCCATGTGCCAATGATGAAAGAATGACATTGTAGTAATGTGATCACAGTCATCATTGAAGGAGAGAAGGTTGGTGAAAGCATCTTAATTGCTTTAAGAATGAAGCTGACTTCAGGAATCTTTTACAATGCATAAAAGCAAAAAAATATATATATATATTTGAAGGAAACTTGAAAAACCGAATGAGATCATCATAGGCAGTCTTCTGCCTCCAGGAAACACCACACCTAAGACAGACGCTTCCCCACCCCCACCCATAAAAGTCCAGCATTTCAACAATGACTTGGTGGCTTCCATCCCAGAAAAAGATTATAATCCATGACCGTATTCAGTTATAATTGAAATATGAATCATGGTCTAACCAGGTTTGATTCTAGAATGCAAATTCCTAACCACTGCATATCCTGCCTTTTGTGTGTGCTTTATTCATCTCATTTTTCAATAACATTTTTTTCTGATTAGAAAAATGATACAAGTTCATTGTAGACATTTTGGGAAAATTAGGAAACCTTAAAGAAGAAAACAAAAGTTATCCACAATCATGCCACAGTTATTTTTTTTTCTGTAGGAGCACACATCTCTGAGACGGCAGGGAGGAGATGAGGCCCATGCCCCTAGAGTAGAGGCAGCCCTTTGCAGAGCAGTTATGGGGAAGAAGCCTGGTCCTCATGATCCACACAATTGCCATACTTCTCACTTCACTAGCAGCCCCAACCACTTGGGCTCACCTAACAGACATGCGTGAAGAAGACCTGACTGCAGACACTCTGGATTCCTTACCCATTTCTACTCTGTTGACAGATCCATTCCTCTGGGCTCATGACCCTATGGCCAGTTCAAGAGCAAACTTGCTTAGTTTAACACGTTCATTGTAAGCCCATTCTTCTCACCAGTAATTGGTGTATGGGCGGCCAGGGAGACTTGAGGAGAAGGTTGTGGGGGCTTCTGGGACAAATTCTTGCTCTTAAGAGAGATGCACAGGAAAAGACAACATTTTCTTATTCTGATATTGTCCTGTGTGGATTGATGCCAGGAACTGCTGAGTCATTTTGGGATCCTGAAAGGAGTAAGCTGGAGAACAAAGCCTGAAGTGCCCTATCTGATCCAGATGTGAATTTGATTCTAAAATCACCAAGTGACCTCTGGCAAAGCACTGGAAGCCATCAGATGCAAAACAGATTATTATGAGAAAAGACCAATTTGCAGAACAATGTGTAGTATGATCCCATTTATATAGTCAGTTGAATAAATATAAATAAGTAGAGAAGAATCTGGAGTAGATGCTGGAAGGATATAACCCCCCAAGTGTTGGCAATAGTTATTTCTGGGAGTGACATGAACCAGGGCTTCAACTTTTTATTCCATGTATATATGTATTGTTTGGAATTTTTACAATAAGCTTGAATGCATGAATTGCTTGTGCAATTTTTAAAATATTTTAAGTTTTAAAAATGGCTTCTCCCCCGCAAATATTCTCGCTGCCCTGATTTTGTGATAATCAGGGTAGGCTAAACATTCACTATATTAGAAACCATGCATGTGTCCCCAGACCTAGTTTTTCTCCCTAGGTCTGATTTTTAGAATGCTGGTGAGAAACTAAGCCTGCTTTATTATATGACCATCCTGTATGGAAAATACTGTAACTCTAGGTATCTTTGGTCAATCTTAAGAGATATAGCAGGGGGACAGATGTGGCTCGAATGATTGGGCGTCCATTTCCCATATGGAGGCACCTGGGTTCGATCCCCAGGACCTCCCGGTAAAATATATATATATATATATATATATATATA
>JAQZBX010029845.1:0-21446 GCA_029593785.1 Cabassous unicinctus
GACAGGGTCATTGGGCAGGGCCCAGGCAGGGTACTAGATCTAAGGGCGGCCCCACCCATGGAGTTACCAGGGAGCAGAGATGGGAAGAGAGCAACCCTTTAACCCTAAGGACTGCCCCCGTGTTCCACATCCAGCCCTGCGTGGGCTAAGGCCCAATGAGAGCCCAAACTTAGAGAAAGCCCAAGTATGGAGGCACAGGCACTGGCTCTGCCCCTTAGCCAGGGAGGAGGGGAGGCTGGAACCAGTGAAGGCGCCTGCGGACTTGACCCTCCCCACGGCCTCCCGGGGAGGTGAGAGTCGCTCTGAGGAGCCCAGCGCCTGCCCGCCCTCCCTCCAGTCAAGGCTGGGACAGGAGGGACAAAGTCCGCTGTGTCTGCTTGGGCCTCGAGGGGCGGGAAGGTCACCGGCCACAGGAGGTCCCAGCTGAGGGTAGAGACATCAGCGATATCTTTGGCCTCAGTCAACACAGAACTTGTCCTCCTCCCTCAGCAGCTTGGACAGAATGAGCTGGTGCTGTTTGATCAGCTTCTGAGCCCTCTCCCAGCAGGACAAGAAGCCCTGGACAGCTAAGGGGGTGGCAGACTGAGGGCGGGGCCAGGCAGAGTGAAGGCACCTGGCACCTCCGGGTCTGTGGGAGGACTCAGCCAAAGAAGCGGTGGCAGCGGCGGCGACGGTGGCGGCGGCTGAAACAGGAGGAGCTTTGGTGTCAGCTGTGGCAGCATGGACGTGTCCCGCCTCCTAGCCCGCGGAAGAAGAGGGAGTCATTTATGTATATTTCTTAACACTGGAGAAATAATTGAGTTTGTTTTTAGGATTAAATAAAATAAATGTGACTGGACAGAATTTTTTAGATAAATGCTTCCATAAATTGTTAAGCTTCCTTTTGTCTATTATTTTATTTTTTGAAGTTGAGATAAAGTTAGAAAAAAAATCATTGAGAGTTAGGTAGCTCAAGTGGTTGAGCTCCTGCTTCCCATGTAGGAGGTCCTGGGTTCAATCTCCTGTACCGATTTTTAAAAAATTCGATGTTGTAGGGGTGACGTCATTAATGCAGCGACGGAAGTCATACCCGGGAAAAACCTCCCCCAGATACTCTGGAGAATGGTAGAAATTGGAGAAGGATTCCACAAATGCTGAATTGAAGAAAAAGAAAAATATCAGGCAGGAAGCTTCCATCCAGGACCTACCGGTGCTCTTCCCTTCCCTCTCAGTGGATCCTGTGCAAAACTTGAGATTTCTCTAGAGGCAGCAAGCAGCCTGGATCCCTCTAACCCGGGAAACAGATTTTAGAGGAACTCACAGCAGTGAGGTAGAACCCCACACATATCCAGGTACAGAGACAGAAGCCTCAGAGACCCAGTGCTGAAAACAAGCTGCTGAGGAATGCTGAAAATAAAAGGGCCCCCATTTTAGTGGGGTGGGGAATAAAATCGCGGCAGAATGGCTGTGACCGAGTGGTGCACTCAATCCAGTAACTGTTGGTGGAATTCCTTAAATGCAGAATGGACTTTTCTGTGGTCTCACCCTTTTGAAATGACCATATCTGACTCTCAGAGGCAGGATAACCTAGTAGGGAAGAACTTTTCACAGAAAAGCTTCACAGAGAAAAATGGAGGGGGAGGGTTGCACTGAACTGCTGCTAGACTGAAGAGTCCCAGAAATGAAAAGTGTAAGGAAAATAGGGCACTGAGTGAGGAAGAGAATTTAAACAAATCATAGGAGCTGGGGACAAATATTTGCATAAAAACAAACAGAACAGATCAAGATTCCTGGAGGAGGAGAGGAAATAGCCTGGCAAGTTATGGCAGGTTATGTTGCAGGTTCTGGAGAAAGGACCACTTACAAGACCTAGAAACTAAGTTAAGCTTCAGTTTGCTGATGTAGGGCTTAGCATGAAGGACTTCATCTAGGGTCTACTTAATTTATTTAATAATTTCTCTCAGTTTGATCTGGCTTTCAGCCATTGAGAGTTGTGATCAAATGTAAGGTGTTGAGACCATTTTCAGTTACTGCCTAAGGTCTCGGAGCAGTACTTGCAGGTTATTTTCATGTTGGGCTCATAGATGGTCATGATGCCAGTCTTTCCATGATCATCATATTTATGCCATCCCAGACATAAATCATTTGCTGGGCAAATGATCCCAGACATAAATCACAAATGGCTGGGGACACACATTCAAAACCCTTGAGAGAAAAGAGTACACCAGGGAGACTATAATGAGTAGTAGAGTGATAAAAGGACCAATTGCCTACATCATAGTATATTATATCATAGTATATTCCTATGACCCAACTGAAATCAATGTAATCAAATCAGGGCCTTGAGGAAGGCCTTACCTGTTTAAACCATGTGGTCTATTTATTTCTTGCAATTGTGTCTCAAGTTCCCCAGAAGTGTGTAACCAGGTACAACAGGTTATGTTGGCAGTGGCAAAAATGCCTCCTTGTTTCAGCTAATAAGTAACAAGTTTGGCAATGCTGTTGTCTAAAACAAGTTTAATAAATCTAATGACTTGCTGTGCAGCTAGAGTTCTAGCAGTAGATTCAGTAATTTCTTCTATTGTGATTGATAAATATCGAAACCTGTTTTCATTTGTGTTAACCCCAAGCCAAGGTAACAGCAATCTGCCAAAAGAGGGAAACCCAGAATCATTAACTCCCTGAGTAAATTCTGGTTTGCCTGAGACTGCAGATTGAGGGGAGTATTCCAGTCTAATAATTGCCCAGACATTTATTAGGTATTAAGGTAATTTACTGCCAGACAAATATCTGAAAAAATTTCCACAATAATAGTATTGCATGACAGAACAATGTAACTACAGTCAAGATAATGTTTATAAATTCATTACTAGGAATACTATCATTTGTCCTTTGTATCCAAGAGTCTGTGGTATTGAGAGTTCAGGTGAAAAGGTGGCCAAAATTTATTTGTGTTGTGAATATTTTGCAGATCCAATACCTTAAACCTGAAAGTGGACATGCATTGTTAAGGTAACTTGTAGTTTGTGGTGGCATGTGTGCTATTATAGTAAGTTTTCCAAACTCTTCTGTATCTTCATAATTCTCTCAACCAGTTGTATCTCTACTGTGGTTGATATAGAGCAAAAGCAGGTTCTTTCCTTCCAATACACTTTAAAAACCAATTCCTGAGATACTGTGCTTCCAAGTCAGAAAATTTATTTGCTTGGCTAGCAAAGAGATCATTGGTCTAGCAATGGCCCAGAAATCTGCCTCCTTGATTGTGAGTAGTTTAGGGATTTTATGGATTCAAACAGGGGAGGGTAGAGTGGTTATAATCACAATAGTAAATATACACAAGCTGGTTTTCAAAAAAACCATAAACAAATGTAAGTTTAGTTTAGAATAAACACACAATAGTAAGTATACACAAAGGTGAGCCTTGTTTACAACAACCATAAAGAAGGGTGAGATTGACCTAGCCATTTTCAGTAATTTCAGGTATTACCTTTGGGCTATTCTATAATATACTGATAAAATAAGGAAAAAAGCATCTATATAATGATTCAATAATCAAAAAATTTGTTATTTCTTAATTTTTGGTTAGAAGTTTACAGATCCAGGAAAGATTAAAGCAGAGTAAAGAAGACCTTGGGTCTAATATTCATATTTGGTATTAAACAAATGGTGCTGTCTGATCCAAAGAGACTGAAGCATTTGCTATAAGAAAACTTTGTTTTGGGTAGGACAGTGTGGTCCCATGCAATGTGCATAGATCAGGGTTTATGGTCACAATTCCAGCAGTCTGTAAGGTTCCCTTCCTTTGAAATGTCCTTGGAGAAGCAGATAATGGCATTGTCTTTCCAGCCCAGTGCAAGGATAAATCATAGGGAAATATAAAGATTTTATGCATCTTAAGAATTAGTAAGGTAGAGTCTATGTGAGGACTTGTTTTTTGTTAGGACTTGATCTGTCACCTAGGGAATAAGTCACCTACTTTGTGACAATTTCTACTTCCCTTCCTGGCTTGTTTGATTTTTAAGTCTCCATAAGTCCAGGAGTCTGATGGAATTTTTTTTTACTTGAGTATTGTGGTCCCATGGCACAATACCCTGTAATTAAGTTGCATTATCAGAAGTTAGGAGTACCTGGCAGGGTTCCTTTTAATGAGGATCTAGGGCTATCTTTTGTCTGTGTCATTTCCAGTAAACCCATTATCCTGGTGACAGATTATGACCAATGTGGGACAGGAAAGGTGTCCTTTACTTTTTGAAGATAATCTTTGGCATAATGTATTAAGGATTTGCAAATTGAGTAATGCCATGGTGTGACAATAAGTGATCAGTTCTCGATTTATTCCCAGAGATAGGTCTGCTAGGAACAATTTTGTATGGGGAGAATGTGAGTTTCCTAAAAGGAATGCTGTGAATAAACAGATGGCCAAAGGTAAAATTTTGGGCCAGGAAAGGCTATGTTCTTCTGTTAATTTACACAGTATTAATATAAGTTTATAATTACAACTGTTTTATAAGTGGCTGTTTTTGCATGAAAATATGCAAATGCATTTTTAAAACTATTCAGGCTCTGTCCTTTTTGTTTAAGCCTTTATCTTAATGATGGCAACAGTAGATGGGAGTAAATTGGTAGAAAGGAGATAACTTACTGGTCCACAATTTTCAACTGACATACCAGAAGAAGTGAGGAACCGTCTTTGCTTACATAGCATGCTGAAATCACTGTAGATCAGGGGTTTTAAACCAGGGGAATGATTTCAAGATTTCTGTGCATTTGAATTGAAAATTTTAATTTAAAGACATGGTGATGTAGATTGTCAAAAAACTATCTGCTGCTATCTTCTGAGAAGTGGTCCATGGTTTTCACCTGACTGGCAAAGGGGTCCATGGATAAAAAGAACCCCTGCTACAGATGTTAAGAGAATTTCCTTCTGATAGATAGCAAGGTTGGGTAATAGCACAGAGTTCATCCATTTTGTGGAAGAAAATTGTGGAGGGCTATCTTATTCAATCAGTAAGTGGTATAGCCTGTTTGGAATGTACCATTAACAATTCTAGCATAAGAAGCACTAACAAATAGAATGACATTGGGCTGATCATAAGGGCTTCTATGGAGTCATTAATTTTGTAGTTAACAGTTTACAGTCATGGGGTATCCCCTGATTGAATAAAGATAGCAGAATAGCAGGGTCAATAACATTGCAGTATTTTAGGTGACGGTTAAGAGGTGAAGTAGAAGGATCACAAGAAGTCAGTTTTCTGGAGGAAAAGTTCTCTGAGGCTATAATTAATTTGGCAGTTTCTGCTGAATCTTTAACACAATTTGGGCAAGAACAGACTGCTGCATCAAGGTGGGGACTGTAGTGTGCAATAGATTTGGAGTTTCCTCTGTGTTCTTGAATTAACATCCCTAAGACTTGGTGATAAAACCTTTTACCCCAATTATTTCCTGTTAACAAGGAGAATAGATCCAATTGAATCTGAATATAATTATTGTACCATAAATTTAAGATTATTCAATAAGAGTTTTCAAATTCTGGAGGGGTCGGGCAAGGAGATAAAGATGAATGTTTTATGAATTACAGATAGCTTAATTCAGTAAGGGATCCATTGTATCTAGAAAATAGAATAAAATATTAGCAATAATCCAAGGAAAACTATGATCATTCTTTATCAGTTCATTGAGCCCTAAGTAATTAATCTGTGTTTCATTAGATCTTCTGTTACCAATCTCAGGAACCTATCAGCTTCTTTATTAAAATTCTGGATATCTTCACTCAGTACAATTGTAAGCTCTCAAAGTTATTTAAGGAATGTCATTAGAAGCTGGTGCCTCAGAGAACTTGGTATAGTCCTTCCCATAGGTCCCTGAGACAGCCCATTATGATAAAGATGAAGCACACTGGACTGTAGCTGATTGCGAGTGTTTTCAGGGAAGCATCAGAATAAAAACTATCTCTAGATGACAGAAAATGTAAAATGTCTATGGTTAACTTATTGCTGTTTTACAAAAGAGAACAATCAGATGATAGGTCACAAAAATTATTTTAAGAACAACTGAACTTATGACCAATAATACTATTGTCTATCAGTACTTGGGCAATTGATGGACACTGAGGATATAGACAAATCTCTAAGAACTTTGTATAATTTCTGCAATGTTATATTAATAACATTTTATCCTATAATTTAGCCAACAGAAAGTTACAAAATCATTTTTAATTTGATAACACTTCCTATGCAACTGATAACATATAAAATAAAACTAACTACTTTATCACCTCTCTTTTAACAAGGTGAAAGAGAAAAATCCTTTGAGATTTTCCAATGACCATCTAGAAAATCCCAATAAGAGTTTGATATCAAGAAGATATCATTTATGATTCAATTTTTGTAAGGAAACTTAAAAATTGTCAGGTTTTAACATTTTGATAAATAGTATTATGAGAAACTGAAACAATATTTAGTTCCTTACTTAATGAAAGTGACAACAAAATATTTTAAAAATAAAGAGAGGCAGTAGCATGGTAGTAAAAAAAATACTCTGTTTCAAAAGTGAGAAGACATTTTCTAAAGCAATTAAATGATGTTGATATAAAGGATATATAGCACAGGAGATTTTTCTTATAAGATACAGAATCTTTCCTTCTAAGCAGGTTACTCAGATGCTTTAGAAAAACCTTTTATTCTTATTGAGAGTAGACCAATAATCCAAAGATACTTTGTCATTGTAAAGGAAAGAAAATCAAATACTAGTTTTGCATGAAGATACTGTCTAAGGAAACTCTTAAAAAATCTTATAAATCTATCAAATCTTAACCATCCATGACCATGACAGATAAAATCACTTTTCTGAAAACCTTCTCCAACTTTCCATATCTATTCAGATTGTCCTACGTATCCTTTTTATCATTCTGTAAAAACCTGTCATTTAACTTTTAGACAAAACTATTTTCCATTCCCTTAAAAAAAACACATCCTGCATACCTTACATATTTGTTATCAAAAAGATCTTGTAAACTGCCTCCAACCCAACATTCTTCAAAACTCAGTTTACATTTTTTGATCTTAAGGATCTAGTAGAGATAATGCTATATTATTTTATTAGAACACTGCATAAATTTAGGGAGAGAAAACCAAACTAGAGTAAAATTATATACTTATATACTACTTATTGATAATTCCAAAGACATAGCTATTTTTATTTAGTTAATATTCAATCAATTCTATTTGCCTATGGTTTACTTGAATTATGTGAAATTTAATTTTTTTTTAAAAATTGCATTTACTTCTATGCATCCTGTTTTCACTGGAAATATTAGAAGTTTGTTTCCCTTAATCTCTGGAACTATAAGAGTATTAATTTATATATAAGTGCTTTTTATCTTTAAGTCAACTTGAATAGAGCCCTTTAAAGGTATTTCAAAAGTTACTTTGGTAATAGCCAACCAGAGGTAGGAAAATGTCATATGTCAAACATACAGACAGACACAAATAGAGAGCTTATAGCTTCAATTTAAGCTAATTTAGCCATTTATCAGACACAAAACATAGAAATAAAGAAAATGTAGAAATCCTCTGAGCTTACACTTTCTTGTTTGTCTTTTGCAAAGAGTCCTTGAATGAAACTATTTTTCTTGCATTATCTTAGTAAATTCTGAGTACTAAATAAAGTAGGCATTCCATTTAGCTATTTAGTTTTGGAGCTCCTTTTCTACAGTAATGAGTAATTTTGTCTAATTGGATATTTATCAAAATGGAAATGGATATTCCAGATTGTCTTTGATGAGATTTTGCTATTTTGTTAGATTGATACAGCTTCCCGCACTATAATTTTTTTTATATTTTAAAGAAACTTTAGATTATATAAATGTTACCTAAAAATATAGGGGATTCCCATATGTCCCACTCCCTCCCCCTACCACACTTTCCCATGTTAACAACATCCTTTATTAGTGTGGTGCATTTGTTAGAATTTATGGACACATATTGAAGCATTGCCATTAACCATGGATTACAGTGTATAATATAGTTTACACTCTGTCACACACACTATATATAAAATGGCCTGTATCTGTCATTGCAATATCATTCAGAACAATTCTAATGTCCTAAAAATGTCTCCATATTATACCTATTCCTCCTTCTCCCTCCCCACAGAAACTCCAGTGGCCACTGTCTCCACATCAATGCTAAAAGTTCTTCCATGGCTAGAATAAAAATAAGTTTATAGTTGAATATAGTAGAAACATACTTAAAAATAAGTTCTAGTAGAAATAAGTTTCTACTAGAATATAGTAGAAGTCTATTTTTGTCCATTTTCACTCCCCTATATTCAGGATTTTGGGATGGTGATGCCCAATCTGCCTCTAATTGAAAGGGGACTTGGATCCTATGGGACAGATGGATGGAACTATCTTGCTTGCAGTTGCAGACTCTCTGTTCCTTGGGATGTTTGTTGTTCATCATCAATTTTTAGTTGTCCTGGGTTAGTCCAATGAAATGGAGAATAGGTTTTGCAAATCTGCTGAGATTCAAGGCCCAACTGGCATGTGGACAGACCAAAGATTTATGTGTTTTGGACATATATCTATCAATTATAATACTAACTATAGCACCAAATAGAAGGGGTAGAAGAGCCATGTGTTGGGAAACCACAGATGAGTCCAGCTCTGTCACAATGGGAAGCATAAATTCCAAAGTAAGGCCCACTGCCAGGAAGCCAAACTCCTGAGCTGTCTGCCTTGCCTGTAGTGTCTGGATGTCTCTAGAGTCCTCAGGAGCCCCACTATTTGAGGCACTATTTACTATGGCAGTCAGTGAGATCATGCTGAGATGTGCATAAGTGTAACCTCTGGAATGACCTGCCTCACTTTGAAATCTCTTAGCCATAAAAGCTCATTTGTATTTACCATTTCCCCCTTTGGTCAAGGTCTTTTTCCAGGTCCATTCCTAGTTAGTGCTTGGTAATAATCCCTCAGTGCAAGGGAGGCTCATCCCCAGCAGTCATATTCCATGTCAGGGGAAAGGTAGTGTGTTTATATACTGAGTTTGGCTTACAGAGATGCCACCTTTGACCAACAAGGAGTCTCTGAGGAGGTAACTCTTAGGCAACATATGCCAGAGTCCCAGAGTGTAGAGAATCAAATTTTAAATAAGCATGAGGATCCCATCTTTATCGTTTCACTTCTTACCTTGTGCACAGGACAAAGGAACCAGCAGTAGCAGAAATGAAACTGGTCTGTACTAAAAGGCTAGGGACTTAGGCTAAAAATTTGAGCTTTCTCATCAATAAGAATAACCCACTAACCTTTGGACTGACATCTAGTGAGATTAGAGAGCTCAAACACAGAAATAGTGGAACTCCGATCTGAGAGGGACTCATCCAAGAACCTTGGAAATGGTGGGGAGGAAAGAACACACAAAGGGTTCAGCAGGCATTTTTTCTGTCTTATTGTCTCTAAAGCCATTAGTGGTCACCTTTCAATCCTCTCCTCTTAGCCAAAATGGCCAAAAATAAAAAATAAAAAAATCCAAAGGAAATTGTTTTTTTAGATCTCATAAGTTTTTAAAGCAATTCATGAATCAGACAACATACAATCCCTAAAATGGAAGGGAGTTTAGAAGAGTGAGAGCAAAAAGGCTTCTATAAATAAGATAAGGTAGTCTTAAAGAAAATAATCTTATTGCTTGACACAGGACAGTTTTCCTTATTTGGCTTAGCCTTGACTTAGAGGAACTAAGCTACAGAAGAAAAAGGGAGCTGTTGAGTTATGATTGGTTGTTCTCAGGATTCAGGTTCTGGGATAGGAACACTTACAGAGACAGGAACTTAGGTTTTAGTTTGCTGACCTGGGGCTTAGAATGAGGGACACAGGCTTATATAACTTATGTATCATCTCATAAGCTTTTATCACTTCTTGTTTTGATAAAAAAAAATCCTGCTTTCTCAAAAAAAATGAGAACAATTTCCACAATTATTCAGCAATGCATATATTAAAGCACAATACCTTAAAAAGAAAAAAACTACCTTTTAATAGCTTATGGACCCACCATGCAAATGTTTCATACAATAGGATGGAGGGAAACCTCAAAAATTTGAAAAGGAAAACCAATATTCCCTATTTGAAAGGAAATAAAACCAGAAAATAATGAGAAACATGGAAAATATAATGTATGAACTGAAAAGAAAGAAAACTCTTATAAATAACCTTGGTATAAATAATAAAGTACATTATGAAAAATAATAATAGTTGAATACATTACATAAAATTATGAGAGTCACAAATCTAAACCAATATTCCTAAGATAATTTTTGGTCTTGTATTGTGTAAAATACTTTTATAAATTAAAATAAATGATTAAATGATATAAGCACATACCTTAAAAAGTTAAAAGAAATAAAATTAAACATTATTGGGGTGGAGACATAAGAGTTAATAGAGAAGCAAAAAATACTTCATTTGTAAATGGAAAAAATAGGAGAATTATCTAAGATTCAGGTGAACATTCCTAATGGTTATTTCTGTAATGAAGATTGTGCTCTATATCTGCATAGTCCATTACAGAAGCCACAAGCCACATATAGCTATTGGGCACTTGAAATTTGTTTAGTGCTTCTAAAGCACTGAATATTTTAGTTTTATTTAAATTTGATTAATATAAGTTTAATAGTCACATGTTTATTGCTTACAGCATTGAACAGAAAAGACCTAGAATCTTGGAAAACACAATGAAAAGTAATGAAATACATTTTTAAAAAAATGAATAAGGGACACAAATAATCAAATTAGTAAATGAGAATGGTGAGGCAAAAGTGGATACAATAAAAATGAGATATTTCTTTGGAATAAAAAAAGTCTGAATATGCTCAGGACTTATAAAAGTGCAAATAAATGGGGCCTGCTCACACCTGTTGTTTGGAGAACTCACCAGAACTCCAAAATTGGAAGAAATGGTTCTGAGTCAGGTTCCAAAAGAAAGCAGCACTTTCCTCTATTCCCAAATTCCTGCCCTGTCCAGTTTCTTCTTCTTAACGTGAATATAACCTCTATTTTTACATACCTTTTTAAAACAGTCTAACCATATAAGGACTATATTCCAGGGGATCACACCCTAATAATAAAGCTAGTCAGTGCTTCATTCTGTGGGACACATACTGTTCATCTTCAGTGGATTTACCAGATAAGTTCAAAATTATATCTCTCAGATGTTGGATATGTAAGGATATTGTGAAGAGAAATTATGAAGATTCACTTATTTCTTCATAATTTCTTTTGGTTGCATTATGTGTACTAAGAAATATTCCAGATCCTGGAGATTCATTATGGATACTAACACACTGGTTCTCTAAAGGTAAAATTCTGGAATTCTCAAATAAATCTGGAAAAAATAAATGGAAGATGAATAAATATGAACATTTCAACAGGCATAATGATGATACAAAAAATTTAACAGGTTACTAGGATGAAGAATGGATGGTGGAGATGGTGTCAGTTTAGGTGGGCACTCACCATCTCTTCCACAGAGGATAACTGATTGGGGTGAGGATCCTGCCTGAATGGTCTGTTCTGAGAGCCCACGGAGTGAGAACCTTAGGGATATCAATCTGGAGAGAGCTGAACAGTGAGGTGG
Organism: Cabassous unicinctus; assembly: GCA_029593785.1. Taxonomy (NCBI): domain Eukaryota; kingdom Metazoa; phylum Chordata; class Mammalia; order Cingulata; family Chlamyphoridae; genus Cabassous; species Cabassous unicinctus. The sequence goes on from JAQZBX010029845.1 coordinate 11,607, forward strand.
ATTGCTCAAGATAAAATTGTGCTGCTAGCTTGTTTCTTCTTTGCTGTACTTCTCCTTCCTTGATTTCCCATTCTCTGTCTATATTGATTTTGTCTACCAACGCTATCTCTTTTCTTTCCTTCATCTTTCTACCTTCTGCTTTCTCTTGTGGTTCTTACATTCCACCTTTTTTCATTAGTCTGCAACTTCATGGGTATCATTTCTATCCCATCTATTCTGTTTTCTTTCTTTATTATTATTATGAACTGTTTCCTTTCAGCCCTCTCTTTACTCTTTGTCTCTCTCCTCATCATTCTGGCCTTTTAAATCATACTATATATTTTCTTCTATTTGGTTTCCCATTCCACTGAAGGTATTTCACTTTTTTTCCCTATTACTCTACACTGCCAACATGAGTTAAATGTTCATTTTACTAAGTCTTATAAGGCCCCTCTTCTAACTTTAATCAATATTACTGTTATCCTTTTTCCTTTCTAACCTCTTTTGATTCCTTGGGTCCTAACTTTTTCCATCAAGGGAACATAGAAAAAAGAAAGGAAATAGAACAAGGAGAAGAAAGCGTCAAAGAGAAAACTTAGCACACACACAGAACCACCAGCTAAGTAAAACTCTAGAGCAGAGAGAGAAGCTAATCAACTAAATAAACCAATCAAGATAAAATGATGACCAGAGGGCAACAAAAAATTACAAAACATGCTCAGAAACAGGAAGATATGGACCAGACAGTGAACAAACTAAAAACCAGAAAGAGATGCAGAACATTGAACAATTAATCAAAGCTGTCCAAATAAATATAATGGACCAACTTAATGAAGTGAAGGAAGAGATTAAGGATATTAAGAAGACACTGGGAGAACATACTGAACAAATTATAAACATACAGAAAAAGATAATGGATATGAAGGTGATGAATGACACAATCCAAGAAATCAAAAAGATGCTGGAATCACATAGCAGAAGATTTGATCAGGCAGAAGAAAGAATTAGTGGTGTGGAAGACAGAACATCTGAAATCAAACAGATAGTGGAACCGATAGGTAAAAAGATAGAAAAAATCCATCAGGGACTTAGGGATTTAACCAACAACACAAAGCACACAAACAAATGTATTATAGGCATCCCAGAAGGAAAAGAGAAGGGAAAGGGAACAGAAGGAGTGTTGAAGGAAATAATAGCTGAAAACTTCCCAACCTTACTGAGGGAGATGGATGTTTATGTCCAGGAAGCACAGCTCACCCCAAAGAGTATAAATCCCAACAGGCCTACTCCAAGACATATAATTATCAAAATGTCCAATGCTCAAGACAAAGAGAAAATACTCAAGGCAGCAAGAGAAAATAGAACCATCACATACAAGGGAAACCCAATAAGATTAAGTGCTGGTTTCTCATCTGAAACCATGGAGGCAAGAAGACAGTGGTATGACATAGTCAAGGTCCTCAAAGGAAGAAAAAACTTCCAGCCACGAATTCTCTATCCAGCAAAACTGGCATTCAAAAATGATGGAGAGTTCTAAATATTCACAGATAAACAAATTAAGAGAGTATGACAATAAGAAACCTGCATGTCAAGAAATACTAATGGAAGTTCTACAAGTTGAAAGGGAAAAACAGGGGAGAGAGAGTTGGAGGAGAATGTAAGAACAACTTAAAAGACAAAAAGAGAAATAAAAACAATATGACATACATAAACCCAAAAGAAAATATGGCTAATATAAGAAATTCATTGAGAATAATAACACAATGTTAATGGATTAAACTCACCAGTCAAGAGACGCAGATTGGCAGAATGGATAAGGAAATATAGTCCATCTTTATGCTGTCTACAAGAAACCCACCTTAGACCCAGGGATTCAAGGAGGCTGAAAGTGAAAGGCTGGAAAACAATTATACAAGCAAAAAATAACCAAAAATGGGCAGGAGTAGCTATCCTAATATCGGACAAAATAGACTTTAAATGCAAAACTATTGTAAGAGACAAAGATGGACACTATATATTAGTAAAAAGGGTAATCTTTCAGGAAGAAAGAACAATCATAAATATTTATGCACCAAATCAGGGTGCCTCAAAATACATGAGGCAAACATTGGAAAAACTAAGTGGACAATTAAATGCCTCTACAATTATAATGGGGGATTTTAATACACCATTATCACCATTAGAAAGAACATCTAGACAAAGAATCACTAAAGAAACAAAGACTCTCAATAATATATTGGAGGACCTGGACCTAAGGTATATACAGAACACTACACCCAAAGACAGTGGGATATACATTCTTCTGAAGTGCACATGGCTCATACTTCAAGATAGACCACATGCTAGGCCACAGAACAACTCTCAATGAATTCAGAAAGATTGAGATTATACACAGTAATTTTCCTGACCACAAAGGAATGAAATTGGAAATTAGTAAGTGCCAGAGAACCAGATTAGGCACAAAAATATGGAAGTTAACCAACACACTCTAAGACAAACAGTGGGTCAAGGAGGAAATCTCAAAACAAATCAGTAACTACCTAAAAATGGATGAAAATGACAACACAACATACCAAAACCTATGGGATGCAGCCAAAGCTGTACTGAGAGGGAAGTTAATAGCCATAAATACATATATTAAAAAAGAAGAAAGAGTAAAATTGAAGACCTAACTGCACACCTGGTGGAATTGGAAAAACAGCAACAAACTATCCCCAAAGGAAGTAGAAAGAAGGAAATAACAAAGACTAGAGAACTGAATTAAATAGAAAATAAGAAAGCACTAGAAAATGAACAAAACCAAAAGCTGGTTCTTTGAGAAGATCAATAAAATTGACAAACCCTTAGCCAGACTAACAAAGAAAAAGAGCAGATGCAAATACACAAAATAAGGAATGAGGAAGGGGTTATCACTACTGACTCCACAGAAGGAGTATCATAAGAGGATACTTTGAAAAATTATATGCCAACAAGAATAATTTAGAGGAAATAGACAAATTCCTAGAAACTCACAAACAGTCTACATTGATGAAAGAAGAAATTGATGAACTCAACAGTCCAATTACAAGTAAAGAGATAGACTCAGTCATCAAAAACCTCCCAACTAAGAAGAGCCCAGGACCAGATGGCTTCACAGCTGAATTCTATCAAACATTCTGGAAAGAGCTAACACCAATCCTACTTAAGCTCTTCCAAAAAATAGAAGTAGAAGGAGCATTGCCTAACTCATTCTATGATGCAAACATCACCGTAATACCAAAGCCAAAGAAAGACACAACAAGAAAGGAAAATTACAGACCAATTTCTCTAATGAACCTAGAAGCTTAAAATCCTCAACAAAATACATGCTAATAACATTCAACAACATATCAAAAGAATTATACACCATAACCAAGTGGGTTTCATCCAGGGTATGCAAGGATAGTTCAACATAAGAAAATCAATCAAAGTATTGCACCACATAAAGACTGAAAGAAAAAAATTTCATGATCATCTCTATAGATGCAGAAAAAGCATTTGACAAAACACAGCACCCTTTCCTGATAAAAACACTGCAAAAGATAGGAATAGAAGGAAACTTTCTGAAAATGATAAAGGGTATATATGAAAAACCCAAAGCTAAAAAGCCTTCACTCTGAGATCAGGAACAAGACAAGGATGCCCACTGTCTCCACTCCTATTTAACATTGTCTTAGAAGTACGTGCCCAAGCACTGAGGCAAGAAAAAGATATAAAACGCATCCAAATTGGAAAAGAAGAAGTAAAAATTTCATTATTTGCAGATGTCATAATCCTATACCTAGAAAGCCCTGAGAAATCTACAACAAAGCTTCTAGAACTATAAAGGAATTCAGTAACATCACAGGCTATAAGATCAATGCTCAAAACTCAGTAGTATTTCTGTACACCAATAATGAACAATCTGAGGAGGAAATCAAGAAAAAAATACCATTTACAATAGTAACTAAAAGAATCAAATACCTAGGAATAAATTTAAATAAAGAGATAAGGACATATACACAGAATACTACACAACACTGTTAAAGGAAACCAAAGAAGACTTAAATAAATGGAAGAATATTCCCTGTTCATGGATAGGAAGACTAAACATCATCAAGATGTCTATCCTACCCAAACTAATTTACAGATTTAATGCAATCCCAATAAAAATCAACACATCATTTTTTAATGAATTGGAAAAACTACCTACAAAATTTATTTGTAAGGGTAAGAGGCCCCAAATCATCAAAGACATATTGAAAAAGGAAAATGAAGTTGGAAGTATCATACCACCTGACTTTAAAACATACTACAAAGCTACAGTGGTCAAAACTGCATAGTATTAGGACAAGGATAGACATACTGACCAATGGAACTGAATTGAGAGTTCTGATATAAATCCTCGCATATACAGTCATCTGATATTCAACATGGCTTCCAAGCCAAATCACTTGCGAGGGAATGGCCTCTTCAACAATTGTTGCTTGGAGCCCTGGATATCCATATCCAAAAGAATAAGAGAGGAACACCATCTCACACCTAATACAAAAATTGACTCTAGATGGATCAAAGATCTAAATATAAGAGCCAAGACCATAAAGACCTTGGAAGATAATGTAGGGAAACATCTACAGAACCTTGTAATAGGAAATGGTTTCATGAACTTCACACCCAAAGCACGAGCAGCAAAGGAAAACATATATAAATGGGATTTCCTCATAATTAAAAACTTTTCACCTCCAAGAATGTTATCAAGAAAATAAAAAAGTAGCCTACCCAATGGGAGAAAATATTTGGCAACCATATATCTGATAGGAGCCTAATATCCTGCATATATAAAGAGATCCTACACATCAAAAATAAAAAGGAAAACCACCCATTTAAAAAATGGGCAAGTGACCTGAAAAGACACTTCTCCAAGGAAGAAATACAAATAGCTAAAAAGCACATGAAAAAACGTTCAACATCGCTAGATATTAGGGAAATGCAAATCAAATCTACAATGAGATACCATCTTACACCCATTAGAATTGTGGCTATTAAAAAAAAAACAGCAGACTATAAGTTTTGAGGAGGATGTGGAGGAAAGGGAACCCTTATCCATTCCTCGTGGGATTGTGGAATGGTCCAGCCACTGTGGAGGACAGTTTGGCTGTTCCTAAAAATCTAACTATAGATCTTCCATATGATCCAGTGATTCCACTGATGGGTATATACCCAGAAGAGTTGAAAGCAAAGACACGAACAGATATATGCACACCAATGTTCATAGCAGCATTGTTCACTATTGCCAAAAGTTGGAATCAACCCCGGTGCCCACCAACACCTTAATGGATAAACAAAATGTGGTACAAACATACAATGGAATATTACTCAGCTGTTAGAAGGAATAAAGTGCTAACACACTGAATAACATGGATGAATCTTGAAGACCTTATGTTGAGTGATGCAAGCCAGGCATTGGAGGAAGAGCAGTACATGACCTCACTGATATGAATTAAAGAAATTGAGCAGACTCTGAGAACCATTGTCTGAAAGATAGGTTACAAGAAAGAGAAGAGAAAGTTGTGAGCCATCACCCATACGGACTTAATTTATGGTAAAGTGATAGAGTGTAGTTGCATATTGAAAAGCTAGGATAGGTGGGTAGTGATGTTATTGTGTTTGATGTTGCAGGGTTGACAGGTGGGTAGATTGGGAAGGGTGGGTTACAATACCCAGGATACTGGGGTGAGAGATGGGTCAGGGACCAGGTGAACACTTGGAATTTATTGGTATGAGGTTGAACGTGCTGAGGTGGGAATGCTCTTATGGCAATATGACAAGGAAGTGTCACTGGCTTAGGGTGTTGTTTGTGTTGACATTCGGGTTAGGGCGCATCTGGAGCAGGCTTCTAGGGAGTGTCTGCATGTTCATCCTGTCATATGTGTATCAGTGTCATGTGTCATGTGTTGTATCAGTGAGTGGAGACCCACAGAATGAGTGGAAAGGAGATGGATTCTCATATTTGAGAGAACTGGTTTGTCCAGAAATGGACAAGTGGGCGTCTCTTATAAGCAAAGACGTTTCGTTATAGGGAAGGACACACCAGTGTGTCAAGACCTATTGTTGCTTGTAACTATAAATCTTGTCATCCAATGAGTCAAGTCAGGGGGTCGTCATGGGCCCTGGGGGTATGGGGAGGGAGGAACAGAATAGATCAAAGAGGGGATATTTAGTGGTCAGTGGTAATGTTCTTCATTACCTTACATTGATCAACATTGGACATGGTTAATATCATCAAAATGTGTAAAATTATATGGTCTAAAATGTAAACCATTGACAATATTTAGTAACTATGTTTCACTATCTGTATAGTAACCTAAGTCTGTCAGTCAATTGGATATATCCATTAAATGAAATACAATAATGAAGGAGAACATTGACCTTCTAGTTTGTGTTTGGTGAGATTTTGCCATTTTTTTGATAGGCACAGCTTCCAGTGAATTAATTTTTGAACATGTAATATGCCACAGTGCCAGAGTGTAGAGAATCAAAATTTTAAGTGTATGAGGGCTCCATCTTTATCATTTTGCATCTTACCTTGTCACATGGGGCATTGAAACCAGCAGTAGCAAAAATTAAACAGTGAACTGCACCATAATGGTAGAGATTCAGGCTCAAAATTTGAGCTTTCTCATCAATAAGATTGACCCACTGACCTTTGGACTAAGAGCTAGTGAGATTAGAGAGCTCAAACACAAAAAGTGGAGTTTGGGTCTGAGAGAAACTCACCCATAAATCCTCAAGTTGGTGGGGAGGGCAGAGAACTCAAACGGTTCAGCCAATGCCATGTTCTGTCTTTTTTATATCCAGAGTCCTCAGCAGTGGCCTTCAGATTCTGTTCTCATCACCAAAAACTGAAAAAAAGAAAATATATGCAGGAAGTTAATTTTTTAGATCTTACACCTTTAGTAAGTAATTCATGAATTCGGTAATGTTCAACTGAAAAACAACGCTCATATAGGCAGAACAAGGTTGTCTTAAAGAAAATGATCTTATTGATTGGTACAGAGTAGTTTTCCTTTCTTAGCTTAGCCTTGGTTTAAAGAAACTAAGCTACAATAGAAAAAGGGAGCTGGTGAGATATGATTCGTTGTTCTTAGATTTCAGGTTTTTGGTGAAGGAGCACTTACAAAAGACATGAACTTAGTTAAGCTTTGGTTTGTTGACATGGGCTTAGCATGAGGGACTCCATATTGGGCCTACTTAACTTATTTATCATCTTTTATGATTGTGTCTCTTCTTTTGACAATATAAATCCTTCCTACAACCTTAAGAAAAAGTAGAATGAATTCTATAATTATTCAGCCAATGTTTATATGAAGGTACCACATCCCAATAAAAGAAAATCTTTTTTTAAAGATTTCATGGACCTGGCATACAAATGGCTCATTAAATAAAATGGAGGAAAACTGCAAACCTTTGAAAGAGATAACCAACTTTCCCTACTCAAAAGGAAATAACACCAGAAAACAATGACAAACAAAAAACATAATCTATGAATGGAAATTTAAGGAGGAAAACTTCAGAATAACCTTGGCACAAACAAAAGTGTACATAACAAAAATAATGACAGTTGAATATACTACATAAAATTACCAAAGCCGCAAAGCTAAACCAATATTCCTGGGAAAATTCTTGGTCTTATATTGTGAAACATACTCGTATTAATTAAAGTAAATAATAAAATGATATAATCTGCTACCTTAAGTTAAAAGAAATACAATAAAATATTATTTGAGGAAAGACATAGAAGGGACTTAATAGAAGCAAGAAATGAATCATTTATAAATATAAAAAAGAGAAGAAATATCCACAATCAAGATGAACATGTCAAATAATACTTTCTACAATTAAAATACTGTTCTATATCTGCACCATCCATTGCAGAAGCCACTATCCATATGTGCCTATCAGGCACATGAAATTTGACTAGAACTACCAAAGAATTGAATTTTCAGTATTATTTTAATTTAATTAATTAAAATTCGATAGCCACAGGGCCTAGTGTTGACAATATTGAACAGAAAAAACATAGACTCTTGGAGGAGGCAATTAAAAGCAATAGAATAGATTCAAGATAAAAATGGACAAAGGGCACAAATAGTCAAAATAGGAAATGAGTATGTTGAGGCAAATTTGACAGAAGAAAATATAAGATGTTTTCACATAAAAAAGTTTGAATGTAATCAGGACTGAAAAAGTACAAGTAAATAAGGTTTGTTCACATCTACTGTTTGGAGAACTCATCAGAAGACTAAATTGGAGGACATGGTGAGGTCAACTATATTCTAAGACAGGTTGCAAAGGAAAGCAATACTTTGCTCATCTCCCAGAGTTCAGCTTCTTCTTTACAAGGGAAATATAATCTGTTTTGTATTCCCTTAAAATATACAATAAACCTAATAAAGGCTATTTTTCAGGGGTCTCACCTTGATTATACAGATAATAATCCTATTTAGTGCTTCATTCTCTGGGGCACACACTGCTCATCTTGATTAGATTACCAATTAGAAAATTATAATCCTCACATGATGTTGGATATGTAAGATCATTGTGAAGGACAGTTTTGAAAATTCATTCATTTCTTCATTCATAAATACTTTGCCTGCATTATGTGTACTAGTAAATACCCCAGGCCCTGGAGATTCAGCAGGGAATCTGATACACTGGGTCTCTACAGAAAAATGCCTGGAAGTTTCTGAAATAAATCTGGAAATAAAAATAAAAGGAAGATAATACAAACAGTTTCAACATGCATAATGAGGTGAGAAATATAAAACCAGTTATTCAGATAAATAATGGAGGATGAGAGTTATAGGGTAGAGATCACATAGTACTCGCTAGAACAGGATAAAAATGTATTTATATATCTTAAGGAAAATTGGAAGCCAATTTTATGTTGTTTTAAAAAATAACTTTCTATAGATCTTGTTGCCTATTCACTTTAGTTTAATTATTTTTTATTTTTCATAGATTTTTTTTTTTTAATTCCTCCCTGAGGTGGCTCCCTCATCTTCTGCTCATTGCCTACTCACGGTGTCTCCTCATATTCTCTAGGAGGGACAAGGAACTGAACCCAGGACCTCCCATGTGGGAGGTGAGTGCCCAAATGCCTGAGCCATAACCACTTTCTGCTGTCTCTGTTGTCTGCTGGTTGTATCATCTGCTGGTTGTGGCATCTGTTGGTTGTAGCATCTGTTGGTTGTGGCATCTGTTGGTTGCAGAGTCTGCTCATTGGAGCAGTTGCAGTGTCTGCTTGTTGTGGCATCTGCTGGTTCTAGCATCTGCTGGTTGCAGTGTTTACTCCTTGCAACATCTGCTTGTTGCAGCATCTTATGCTTGTTTTTGATAATGGGAAATGTTTTACTTTGCCAAAGGGCTGCTGATGAATATACCAGAAATGAGTTGGCTTTTATAAAGGGGATTTATTAGGGGTAAAAGCTTTACATGGTTTGGACCATGGAAAGTCCAAGCTAAGGCACTATTAGAGATGCTTTCTCACCAAAGTCAGCTGCCACATATTGAAGTAAGATGGCCGCCTATCTCTGCTGAGGTTTGAACTCAGCAGAGAGCAAGCAGGCATAGGGCTTATCTCTTTCCAGGCCTCCTATATCACTGTCAGCTGTTTCACTTTCTTCTGGAGTTCAGCTGTAAGCTATGAGGCATATAGCAGGACTATTCTCTTGAGCTGCTCCATGGGCCCAGCCTCTTAGGGCTTCCTGCTTAAGCAACCCTCTAGTCTAGTCTCTTACATGGCAGGATGAAACATGGTAGCTTTCTTTTCCTCTGTCTGTTTGAGGGTCTCTGGGTTTATAT
>JAQZBX010029846.1:0-27112 GCA_029593785.1 Cabassous unicinctus
TTTTGCATGGAGCATCCCCCTAGGACATTGTTTGTGCTCAGCACAGCTGCGTCCACATTAGGGACAGTAGAAAAGGCAGGGCAGGATGGCTGTCTTATGTAACCTTTATCCCAGGGCCTCTGTAGAAAGCAAAAACTGGCAACACATACTATGGAGATTTCTCCCATGTTTAGGAGCAAGCCCCCATGCAAACTGCAGGGACATCCACTCCTTAGGTTGGTGTTCCATGGTCTTCGAACATGACGGTCATCAAGTATTAAAATGAAGTTTAATTATGAGACCAGAATAGCAAATGGCTATATTTGTTCAACAATAGGAAGTAAAAGAACTGAAAGGTCTGCCGTCACCGAGACTCTCATAAGAAGCTGTTCTTCAAATCACTTTCGGTCACTGCAGAGAGGTTCATGTTGAGTTCCCAGGGGTCTATGGCACCCCATTTACTATATACTCTACTCCGGTCACCCACCTAGCCCCAAGCAACCCACATATTATCAGAGAAAGCTTCAGAACTATTTTTCTCTGCTGCTACACTCAGCTTGAGAAAGCGTAAAGCTTGTACAGGAGCACCTGATTTCCAGCCAAGTGGTAACACAGCTCAGGGAACCTGAAGAGCAAAATGTTCATAGCTCCCATCCAGAGCATACTTTAAAATCATCTGCTCCTCTCAGGAACTACACCTTTACTCACACTTACGCACTACAGGGCCATCGGCATTGTTTTATTTAACAAATATTTATATATCTCTTACAGCATTCTAGACATTGTACCAAGCCATTTATAAAAATTACAAAACAAAACAAAAATCGACAGTAATCACGCATTACATTCAAAGTCGCACATTCTTTCATTTGTAACTTCATTTGTTCCTTTATTCATCAGGACACCCCACTTTTAGTAGTGATAACTGCTGTGGGGTTCCAGAGTAATGGGAAAAAGGAGACTTAGCACATGTTAGGAAAAACGTTGTCTTCCTGCTGTCTTTTGGTGTCACAGGAGCCAGTGATTTGATGTCTGATATTCAGTTCCAAGCGATATAATTTGTCAAAGCCTAATGTGGGCTAATATTTGTTTTCCTTCAATATTACAATATTTCCACAATCTCATATTTTTCCCATTTTGGTGTCCTTCCACTGACCATTACCGCCCAAAAGAATCTTGCAACGAGTAACAAGGCACGTTCATTAAAAGTGAAATAAGTGAAGTCTGCAAATATATCTAACTCTCCCATTGTAGGTATTTTGTTCTTAAAAGGATCAATCTAGTGATCTTATTTTTTTCCTTACAGGCAGCACCGGCTCATAAAATTCTAGAAAATTCTTCAGATTGTTCCAGGTACTGTTCCCAAGACTGTATTACTTAAATCTAAGCAACTATGTATTCACAATGGCTAGCATCAACATGATATAAATATAAGAATTATATACACCCTACTTAAAAAATAGTAGAAAATAATAGATCTTAGCTCCCCTAATACAAATGTTCAGAAACAAAAGAGAATGAAGATTCAGTAAAGAATTGCAGAATGTTAGAAAACAAAACACCAAAGATAAAGAACCAAGGGAAGGGAAATGTGGACCAGAGTAGCTTGGGATCTCCTCTGGTGACTTGAGACCTTTTTCTCTTAACATGCTCTTATGGCTCAATGCAATTGATAATCCCCTTTTTATGCCTACCCCCAGAATGGGAAAGACAGTGTAATTCCCTTGAGTGTAGGGAGGATTTCATTCTAGCTGGGGACCCTGACATGTACGTGGATCATGTTAGCATCCTTGGCCTAGTGCAGGAACGATGCAAGAGCCAGTAGGAGAGAATTTTCAAAAGGGCCTGAGGGATAACTCCTAATCTCATTATTATAAGATCCAAGCTTCTCCCCCATCCAAATTCTCACCAAGCTGTTAATGAGTTTTCCAAATTATTGATTTGAGTCTCTGTTGATTTCATTTCTCTTCTCATTGGAAGAATTCTTTTCTTGTTGCCTCCTTTCCTTTTTAACTAAAACTGGTACAGATCATGCTATCCTGGCTTCCACACCCAGCACACCCTCAAAGAATTCTCCATGTTGGTGATTCCAATTGGCTAAGTTAATACTCATTTTCTCAATCTCCTGGAAGGACATCTGACTTTTATGATTATTCTCCCAATCTCCAGATTAGCTCCCCGCTAATCTGTTCTTCACCAGAGGTAACAACAGTTGTTTTTTATTGGCTTTGTTGAGATATGATACACATGCTATACAATTCACTGCTTTCAAGTATACAATTCATGGTGTTTAGTATATTTACGAAATTGTGCAATCATCCCTGCAATCTAATTTTAGAACATTTTCATCACCCCAGGGAGAAATTCAGTAACCATTAGCTGTCACTCCCCATCCTGCAGCCCCCCAACCTCAGCCCTAGGCAATTTTCTTTCTCCACAGATATGCCTTTTCTGGACATTTCATAGAAATGGAATCATGTAATATATAGTCTATTGTGACTGGCTTCTTTCACTTAATATTTTCAAGGTTCATCCATCTTATATCAGTGCTTCATTCTTTTTTTATTACTGAGTAATATTCCAAGGTAGGATACAACACATTTGTTTAACTAGTCAACTGATGGACAATTGGATTATTTCAACTTTTTCACTATTGTTAAAAATGACCTTATAGAGCATTCATACATGTGATTGTGTAAACATGTCTTTATTTCTTTTGTGTATTACCAGGAGTGGAATTGCTAGTTCATATTACCATATTAATCTTTTTAGGGTCTTCCATTTTACATTCCCACAAATAATATATGAGGGTTCCAATTTCTTCACATCCTTGCTAATGCTTGTTATTGTCTCTTTTTTATTGTAGCTATCTAGTGGATATGAAGCAATATCTCATTGTGGATTTGATTTACATTTTCCTGATGGCTAATTATGTTGAACATCTTTTCATATGCTTTTTGGTCACTGGTATCTCTTCTTTAGAGAAATATCTATTCAGATCTGCTGAATTTGGGGTCTTTGTTTTTATATCATTGAGTTGTAAATATTCTTTATATATTCTAGATATGTCCTTTATCAGATATATGATTTGCAAATATTTTCTCCCAGTCTGCAAGAAATCTTTAACTCTTTTGATGGTCTTCTTTGAAGCACAAAAAGTTCTTGATTTTGATGAGGTCCAATTTGTCTTTTTTTTTCTTTTGTTGCTTGTGCTATTGAATCATATCTAAGAAAGTATTGCCTAACTCAAGATCATGAAATTTTATTCCTATGTTTGCTTCTAAGACTTTTATAGTTTTAGCTCTTACATTTATATCTATGATCCATCTTGAGTTAATTTTTGTGTATGTGTGAGAAAGGGGCAGAACTTTATTCTTTTTCACGTGGCTATCCACTTGTTCTGGCACCATTTGCTGAAAGACTATTCTTTCCCTATTGAATTGCCTTGGCACTTTTGTCAAAAATCAACTAAACTAATGAAAGGATTTAGTTATGTAGTCTCAATTCTATTCCACTAATCTGTATGTCTATTTTTATGTCAGTACCACAATGTCTTGCTTACTGTAATTTTGTAGTAAATTTTGAAATTGGGGAGTGTGAGTGATCTAAATTTGTTCTTCTTTTTCAAGGTTGTTTCAGCTATTTATGTTCCTTGAATTTCCACATGAATATGAATTCTAGGGTGAACTTATCCATTTCTGAAAAAAAAAAAAAAAACCCAGCTGGAATTTTGATAGATACTGCATTGAATCTGTACATTAATTTGGAGAATATGGCCATTTTAGCAATATCAAACTTTATAATCCATGAACATAAGATGGTTTTCCATTTATTTAGGTGATCTTTAATTTCTTTCAATGAGGTTTTTTAATTTTCAGAGTATAAGTTTTACAATTTTTTTGTTAAATTTATCACTATTTTATTCTTGTTGATGCTATTGTAAATGAGATTATTTTCTTAATTTTATTTTCAGACTGTTCATTGCTATTGTAGAGAAATACAGTTGGTTTTTGCCTATTTTCTTATATCCTGATACATGGCTGAATTAGTTTATTAGCTCTTATAGTTTTTAGCGGATTCCTTAAGATTTTCTATATACAAAATCATGTCATCAGCAAATAGAGGTCGTTTAATATTTTCCTTTCCAGTATGGTGCCTTTTATTTCTTTTACTTGTCTAAATGGCCTGGCTAGAACCTCCAGTACAATACTGAATAGAAGTAGAGAGAACAGACATCCTTGTCTTGTTCCTGATCTTAGGGGGAAATCATCCAGTCTTTCACCTTTATGTAAAATGTTCACTTTGGGTTATTCATAGGTTGAGGAAATTCCCTTCTATTCCTAGTTTTTTGACATGTTTTCTTTCTTTCTTTTTTTTAATCTTAGGAGTGTGCTGGATTTTATCAAAAGCTTTTTCTGTGTCCATTAAAATGATCATGTGGATTTTGTTCTTTGTTCTATTGTTAGGGTTTATTACTTTAATTGGCTTTTGCCTAATAAACTAACCTTGCAATATTGAAATAAATGCCACTTGGTCTTGATGTATAATCCTTTTTAGGTGTTACTGGATTCTGTTTTCAAGTATTTTGTTGAAGACTTTTATATCTATATTAATAAAGGATATTGATCTGTAGTTTTCCTTTCTTGTCATATCTTTGCCTTTTTGGGAGGATTTTTTTAAAGAAGAAAATTAGTTTGCTCCCATTTCAAACACTCTGTGTCTTCCAAGTTCCCAGAGAATAAAGGCCAGAATCTTTAAGATGATCGGGAAAGTTCTGCAGAGTCATGCCTGCAGAGCCTCTTCTCCTCCCTTCCCTTTCACATCTTGGAATGCTCCCTCTTTCCGAAATAACTGGCACATAGATGTTCAATTAAATATTTGGGACATGAGCAATAATTATAATTATGGCATATAATTGCTTACGATTATTGGTACTTATATATATATGAGCACATATATAGTGCTCATATTATCCATCAAGCAGTGTTTTAAATATTTCACCTAGAGTAACCCATTTAACCCATGCAATGACCCCCTCTGGCAGGTATGATTATCTATATTTTATAGATAAGGGAACTGAGGCATGGATAGATTGTGCATCTTGCTTATGGTGTCAGCGCTAGTAGGTGGTAGGTAGATCAATGACTCAAACCTAGACATTATCTCTAGAGGCTTTGTGTTCAACTGGTGAACCACATTGCCTCTTAATAAAAGAGCACAGCAAACAGCTGGCATGTCAAGGCACACACAGGAATTATTCATTTATTTGTTTATTTGAGGTACCAGTGCCAACAATTGAAACTGTGACCTCATCTGTGGGAAGCTGGTGCTCAACCACTGAGCTGCACCAGCTACCCCGAGTTGGTTTTTTCATTTTGTTTACTTGCTTGTTTGTTTGTTTATTTTTAGGAGGTCCCGGGGAATCGAACCTGGGACCTCATACGTGGGAAGCAGGTGCTCAACCTTTTGAGCTACATCTGTTCCCTGCACATAAAAATTCTTTGTTGTGATCCTTTCACATAAATGATGTGGAAGCAATTTAGAATTGTAAAATTAAGAAGACATAAAACATAATAACCAAGTGCTCGATTTTGTGGTAGATACAGTAAACATAACTGAGGTTTAGAAAAGGGAGAGACCATTGAATGCTGAGTTCAGTAAAATTTTCTTGGAGGAGGCAGGATTTGAGTTGAGTCATGACAGGAAACTGAAACTTGTATAGATTGGAAAATGAATAAAGGAGAAACTGGACAGAGATTGTACTGCCTAGTACCTGCATATCTGATAAAAATCTTAGTATTTGTTTGAGTACGTACGTTCTCGGTAAACATGCACTGATTCAAGCTTTCCTTCTCATCAGAGTTACCACCTCTACCACCATATTCTCAGAAAGTGGATGCAGTGGTGACCGAGCCTCCTGAGATCATGTGCAGTTCCTGGATCTGAGTTGTTAGCCAAGGGAATATTAGGTTCTGTATGTTAGCTTCATGGGAATCTCCATTTGGTGACACCTCACTAGAGATCCCAGCACTTACACTTCAAGTCCCTTCCCTTTGCCACCTTCACACCAGCCCCAGTTCTCAAGGAAGAACGCATCAGATATCACAGGTTTCATTTCCTCTCTCTCTCTAACTTTTATCTATTACTGGTGTAGCTCACAGACTGTGGGTATGCTTGTGGCTGGTCAGTTCAGCAGTTTCATTGTCTGCCAAGGAGGTGTGCACAGATAAGTGGCCAAAAATAACCAGGGTAGGCAGAATGCTTCTAAATAGAAATGTGAGACACTTGCAAGTGGGCATGAAGCAGAATGTGGCAAAGCCCCAGAAAGACAGCAGATGGGCAGTTTAGGCACACCTGCTGTCACTGGGGGGTAGAAATTCACTGCTCACCATAGAGAGAGAGGCCAATAAAGACTTATTTGGAGAAAATGTTTCAAGGACATAAAGACTGTAAATAGTCACTCCCCACTTAAAACTCACAAAAAGGTTTTCCAGTACAAGATTTGGAGTGGTGGGATGGGAATTAAAAACTGATAAACTATATAGGCTTTTGGTTAGGGTAGATGCAGCTGCGGAATGCAGAGTAACTGGCAATGTTGAAAACACTGCTATGGTAAGGCTTGATACCGTTGTAGAGTCAGAAAAGACTTCAGAAAAAAAATACAAGTAAGGGCAATGACAGAAGCTTTCTTAAACCTGAGCAGAAAACTTAGTTTAGTCTCTTATGAACCATCTTGTTAATCTCAAATTTCTCTCAAGACTTTAAGGAGGTCTTCTGAGGCATCCTGTAGGGGATATGGAAGGAAACATCTATATCTCCTACAACTTCCATCCTCTGTCCTTCATGAGCATCTGCTGGGACACAACTTGTTGCATCTGATCATTGGTCACCATTAGCACCTCCATGAATTCTTTAATTTACTTAACACTACATCAGGTCTAAAGAGTGTGATGTTATTTGTGTTAGTTAAAACTATATTGTAAGGCAGTCAGTGGCCTTATTCTGCAATTCACACTTCTGGCATGGTTGGTTGGTACACTCTAGAGTTGGCTAGTATTTTATTTATTTAAACTGTATAATCACTTAGTGTTTGCTTTATACCAGGCACTGGGCTAAAATGTTTTACGAATATTAAGTCATGTTAATTCATGAATGACACTACAAATGCTTCAGATATCTTTATCTTCCATCAGTATCAGAGATTTTAGGAATTAGCATGATGAATATTAGAAATGGATTCTCACTGATGTAATTAATGGTATTCAAGATGTATGGGATGACTAGAATTTATAGAGACAGTATTCAATTTTGTTTGGACACCTAACCAGCTCTGTAATCTTTTCTCTTAGCAATGGTGCTTGAGGATTGATCTCTAGATGGTCTTGTGTTTAGCTATTGGATCAGAAGATTATGGCTATGTAATACCTACTTTACTGAACATACAATCTTGACTTTAAAATATTATCCTTTATACCATGAGCAAGTCTTTTGGTAGCTATTGGCAGCCACTAAAAAGTTTGAGATGAATGACGGTTGACCACAGCTCCACAATCTTGCTACAAGACTATAATGAAAACAATTCTCAGATAAAATTCTTTCCCACATTCAGACATTTGTTAAATAAACATTTGCTAGCAAGTAGGCATAAAACATTCCATGTATCCTCTCCTGTGAAAATGATGAATTACAACTTTCCGTCTCATAGTGAGATTGTAGGACTATAGTTAACTCTC
The DNA here is from genome assembly GCA_029593785.1 of Cabassous unicinctus. NCBI lineage: Eukaryota > Metazoa > Chordata > Mammalia > Cingulata > Chlamyphoridae > Cabassous > Cabassous unicinctus. Next base: position 7,713 of record JAQZBX010029846.1, read on the forward strand.
ATCCAATTCAATCTTTTTGGTGGCTACCATTATCTTTCAAAGAGAGCCCATGAGCTGTACATGACCATACTGGCTTACAGAACATAACACTACCAGGTCCCTCGCTAGAATCCAGCAGAAGTGGATCTCACACCATCTGTGGTTACGTTCTCCCACCACAGCTGCGAGATTACCTGGACTCTCTGCCTCTCAGTGTCATAGCTCCTCTCAGCCACATGGAAAATGATCCCCCTGCTCCTCATGGGTATGTGGGGTCCTATTTGTAGGTATTTCCTCTTCCTTTCTATAGTGGCAGGAGGAGAACTGCAGTGGTTGCTACTCTCTTTGGGCCCAGAGAGAACAGTCTGCCTGCTATTTCTTCTCCATGTCATCTCCCTATCATGTCCTGAGCAACATCTGCAAAGCTACTAAAACCCCCATCCCTACCCTACATGTGGTACTTAACCTCTACTATGCTCTCCGCGCCCCGCCTCCCAATCCCTGCGTCCTGCTAGTCACACTTTTGTGTAGTTCCCTCTCATATTAGGCCAGGATTGTTCTGTGGAACCAGTGGTATACAGCAGGAATGATGGTATGCTCTAGATCAGGTTACAGAAGATATACATCTTGCCCTCCCTCCCCTGCTCGTTCTCTCTCTCTCTCTCCACCACTCTGGAGAAGCAAACTGCCATGTTGTGAGCAGCCCTGTCGAAGGATCCAAGTGGCAAGTAACAGAAGCCTTGTGAAGCCAGCCATTGAGTGAGTTTCAAACTGGATCCTCCAGCCCCAGTCAAGCCTTCAAATGATGGCAGCCCTGGCCGACAGCTTTGCCTTAACCTCATAAGAGGTCCTGAGCCAGAACCATCGAGCTAAGTTGCTCCTGAATTTCTGACCTACAAAAACTGTGCAAGCTAGTAAGGGTTTATTGTTACTTTAAGGCACTACATTTTGGGGTAGCAGATAACTAATACACAAAGTTACACAGTAGTAGATAACTAATACACTAAGAATTCCAAATGTAGGTAACAGGTGTTCTACTCCAGAATCCCAAACCAGCAGTGGGTCAGTAGCTCCTTATCACCTATTTGATTTTATTATTTTCTCTCCCTCTCCCAACCCGTGGCATCACTACCAGTTCTAGGTGGGAAAATCACATTTACATATGATATATTTTTCCTGATCCTTTTTTCCCCCTTATGACACAAAATATAGGCCACAATTCCATATTGGTTTTAGTATTAATAATCAAGAACAAGTTTTTAGGAAAAAATATGTCATCTCAAAAGGCCTGAATATTGCATATCAAAATCTTAAACTTTCTCATTTATTGTCTCCACTCTAGTTTTCAAAAATCTACTTTAAAAAACTCAAAAAGAAAAAACAAAAACAAACAAAAAGGAAGAACAACAACAACAAAAAAACTCAAAGAGGGCTATTATAAAACCTCTCTTTCTTAGATGGACCTGAGTCTGGCCTGTCTGAGCAAGCTTTGTATATGGTACTCGTTGTATATCCATGTTTATCACTTAGGAGTCACTTGAGTCTAGAGACAAGCTTGGCTGCAATGCATGGGACAGCTTAGAAAGCACAGGATTAGGAATTCACCTTTGTGGAGAACACAGGTAGACGTCACTTACCTGAAGGCTTCAAGGATTTTCATGACAACCAACCATGCAGCTCTTACAGTTTGAAAGACAGCTGGATTGATACAATACAAGATTAAACATTCTGAATTTTAATTTCTGCAAACTCATCTGTTGTCTGCTTCAATTATATGTAATGACTCATGATACAAGATTAAACAGACTCACTTTAATAAATTTCTGTAAACCTGAAAAAAAAAAAAAAAGCCTCAAAGAAGGAGTGTATGTGGCTCAAGCAGCTGAATGCCCACCTGCCACATAGGAGGTCCCAGGTTCAGTTCCCGGTGCCTCCTAAGGAAAACAAACAGACCACGAGCAAAAACAATGAGCAGACAATGAGCAAAGCAAACAACAAGCAAACAGACAAAGGAGCCAACTCAGGGGAGCCAATGTGGCTCTGTGCTTGAGCACAGGCCTCCCACATATGAGGTCCCGGGTTCAATCCCCGTCCCGGTACCTCAAAAAAAAAACAAAACCTCCAAAGAATGCAGAAACACTCACGTCCATGTATTTTGCATTTGACTGGATTGGCTGCCCGCAGAACCAATGTATGTTCCTGATAGAATAACAATGAGTAAAGAAGAGCAAGGGGAAGGAGAAAACTTCATTAATCTATAGATTTCAGCACACCCCGTGGTCATCAGAAGATCCCTGGAAAGGTTGTGCCTGAAAGCAATGTTAATGATGTAAAGATCTGCCCACAATATTTTAGTTCACAGAGAAAACATCAACAACCAGTACTCCTAATCTGTTCGCCCCACGCTTTTAAAATTTAGCATAGGCTAAGTGCCTTGTCCAGATTGCACAGATAGAATAAGAATCCAGTTTGCCTGACTACCCTTCTGGCAATCTTTCCCATTTACCAAGGAGCAAAATGGTTATTATCATTTTTTGAGTGGGAGTCATGCAGCAGATTCATGAATTCACAAACCCACCACTTACAAAGCTGGCCATGAGTAGCCCAACATGCTTTTAGGTGTAGGGGAAGGTCAGGGTAGTCGTAATAGGGTTTGGGGTTTAGGGGAAGGCAATGTTATGTAATGGGGTGATTATTCAAAGTTATGGGTTCCAGGCCTGGTTCTGATCGTTCACTGTGTGACTTGGGAAGGTCACATACTCTCTCTAAGCCTTAGCTTTATCATCTGTAAAATAGTTATAATAATCCATTCTCTACACACTTCATAGCATTTTGGAGATAATAAAATGAATTAAAATATGTGAAAGTGTTTGGTAAACTATGAAACGCTATGTAACTATGAAGATTCTTATTATTTAGTCATATCAATTCAAAAAGCCCAAAATTAAAGTTACAAATTACAAAGTCATTATGTGCTAAAAAAAAAAAAAAAATTTTTGTTCCAAATCTAATTATATTAGAACAATGGTTCATTTGTCAATTTATATGCTAAGTATCCAAATAGCAATGCTATGGAATGTAACTAATGAACGGGAATAGACCTAAATAATGGGTTGGCTATACAACTAAAGCAACTACCTTTGTGTTAGCCAAGTCTTAATAATGATCTTATTGAGAATTCATTTATCAAAAGACTAGAAATCAGTGCCTTATTAATACCGGGCTTACTTTAGCCTCTTATGAACAGTGTTAAAATGAATACAACCTTTTTATTTGCACTCACTTTAGTTTTCACACTGTTTTTAAAGTATTTTCTCATTTGATTAGCAAAAAATACATTGAAGCTAACTGGAACACTTGTCATCTTAAGTGCATATATTGGTGAAGACACCGAGTTTCAGGGAGTAGGAATGTCATCCCAAGGTCATACAACTGCTAGTAGTACAGTTGGGATTTGCTTGCAGGCTTTCTCACATCAAGTTCTATATACTTTCTATTTCACTACAGATATTGTGAACTATATGGATGGGCAATCTTGATTGTTCAGCATCTCTTTTCACTCCTGGCCTCTCAAGCAAATCAACGAATCATTCTTTCTCTCAGCAAATCAGCTGAAATCTTCACTTCATTTTGCCCCAGGGATAGATCCACAAAGTTTCCTTTGCCCACATCTGAGCTGTGATACCTTGGCAAAGCACACTAGTTTTTGAAAGTGAAACCTAGCAACTCCAACGTTTATATATTCTAGTATCTTACGGGTACCTCTGTGGAAAATCAACTTAGCCTTCGGAGCTCCAAGGAACTGGGGGAACTGATATGTGCTAAGATTGCAGTAGGAGATGGCAAGAGTGATGCCGCATATCCCAGAATTAGACCCAAGAGGATGGCAAGATGAGAACTTTCATTCCTGGCATCTATCTCCCTGAGGGACTTGTAATTAGAAGAGAGAAGATGGATTCCCTTTCATTTCTTCCTTTTATCTTTATTTCATTCTTGTTTTTAAGGATTTGATCTATTTTTAATGCTTTTTCTAACAGTCTCCCTTTCTTCCCCTTATCCCCCAAAACAGAGATTCACAATTATGAGAAGGGTTAGGGATAAAACCTGCTTGTCAGACCTTTGTTTCAACTGAGGTCCCTCTCTCCCCTGCATTGATCAATCACTGACTGAATTGACCTGCCTGTGTGGTTAAGAGATTGTATGTAGACGCATACTGACATCCTTTACTCCTTTCACGGGGAAGGCTTCCAATCCCCCTGATTGCCAGTGCAATCAGGAAATACCTGCATGGGCTCTCTTCTCCCCTCCTCGTTTTGCTGCTGTTTAAAATAGAAAAGAAATATAGCTTCGGTGATTCTATTTACTCCACACAATGGAGATAAAACCCATGGGTGGCACTGCAGATTTTTTTCAGGGAATACAATGGACTGAGAGTAGAAGGTGCTCCTGTAAGCATTTATTTCTGGCAAACAATTTTTCATTGGATGGGGAATGGGAAGCAAAGTAAATAAGTGAATATATTCATATGAGTGCATTTATTTATTTTTAACAAAAGCAATGACTTGAGGTTCAGGCTTCTGAAAAAGTGTGTATTCATTCTGTGAGATAGTGAGAGGATTTGGGTGGCACTGAACACACACACACACACACACACACACACTTCTTTGTGCATAGACCAGCAGTTCCAAACTTACAAATGAACCTCTGAGACAACATCCATTTATAAATCAGTTGCTTGGGACACCTTTCCAGAGAAACAGTGCTAAACGGGATGGTTAGGTAGCCTGCGTAAGTCAGAAAAGCCTATTTTAACCCACATGTTCCTGAGCACAAATGTTTTTTAAGAGTCATAGAATATTACAATGTAATACAATGTATTACAAAAAACCTTCAGCTTTCTAAATCAGGAAAGCCTCGCTTCCCCAAAGGTTTATATAACACAGCAAATATTGAAAGAATTATAATCATGAGAAATTTTAAACACAAGTAGTTCTTGACAAAGTTTTTATTCAAATTCAATTTTTTCCAATAAATGTTTACTTAGCATATATTAACATAAATTGGGCTCAGCCTGTCCTCAATTCTCCATGATTCCCAACTTAGATTACAACACAGGCTGGTTTATGTTGGATGCCAGGAAAGGTATTCGGACTGAAGCTTGATATATATGTGGATGGACACCTGTTAGTAGTTTAGGTGGACGTTTGGGCTCTTTTCAGAACATTTCTTAGGTCTGAGGTGGTCCCCTCAACATCTGGCTTCCTGGGACAAGAAGGCACATTTTGATCTGTGCCTTGCAGGCAATTTATGTTCTTCTCAGTGTGTTTTATGGCTTAGCCATAGAAGTGCAGTCTACATGGGTTACTCACATTCCCACTGTGCTACTTAGTTACCTGAGGCTTACTTATCAATCACTTGATTTAGGTGGTTCAATACCACTGTGAAGCTTCTTTACCCTTTCTTCTAAGACAAAATTGGTATCTAAGCTGCATTTCTCAACTTTCTTCTAAAGCCAACAGCCGAAGTCTGTCCCTTCTGCTTCACGGCTAGCAACCCCCACTGGAGATTTCAATAGCAGTCATAGGCATAACTAATTCCATGCTTTTAGCCTGAGGGACATTACTAAGTCCAGCACACCCTCAGATGTTTAAGCTACCTGCCAACCAAGAAGTGATCGATCAAGCCCTGTCCAAATCCCCAGTTCTTTTTGAGAACTGATTTTGGTATTTTCCTTCCTATCCCAGAACCTGTAAAGGATTCTTCATTTTGAGTTGATAGACATAATTTTAATCAGGGGGAGAAGAAAGTAAGACTGACTCCATGATAATTGTGCCAAGAAGTTGGTAAGAAGCATGGTGATGGCTAAAGGGGCTCTCTGTGGCCAAGTCCAGGTTTGGAAGGCCATGCCTTCTCTCAGAGCGAAGGGAGAGTGCTCAGCCTGGTTGACCAGACAGAACATCTGAGCTTGTTTGAACCCAAGATCTACAACCAGCCCATGACACTAGGTAAGTGTCTGCTTCATATCTGTCAAGATGCCTTCATCGTCTTTTAGGTGTAAGTGAAAAATGCGAACGTGCTTTAAAAATTAGAGCTGGGACGTAAACATCATGCTGTCACTTATGCTTAAATCTAGTGCTATGTAACAGCCTTCATAAAATCCACTGATACAGTTTTTTATCCATAGCTACATGCCTTTTTCTAGATCATTTAATGTACATAGCTGCCGCGTGTCTAAATGCAGACATAAACATATTCATATAGAAAGATGGCTATGTCTGGGGTTATAAATGTGCTTTTCATTTTGGGTTGGTTTTTTTTTTTCCCTCCTGGTGCAGATGACTATGTGTTTTAAACCACTCTGGAGAGCTATATTTTGCCTTACAAAACCTGGAGCTCCAGAAATAAGGCTTGGGCTGAGTCATCGAGGGATATGGTGAAGGAGGAACAGGGAAGCTTTCCTAGTGAAGGTTGCTTAATAAAGTGGGAAGACTTTATCCTAAGGATTAGCACCCTACAACATGTAGGCTAAATGGGACCTGCTGCCTGTTTTTGCTAATAAAATTTTATTGGAACATAGCCACTCTCATTCATTTAGGCATTGTCTATATCTGCTTTTGTGCTATCACCGCAGAGTTGATCAGTAGCAAAAGAAACTTTGTTTTAGGCTTACAAGCCTAAAATATTTACAATCTGGACTTTCAGGAAAAGTTGTGTGTGTCTGCTTTGTCCTACTATCTACAAAAATTCTTTCTACATTTTTCTATACCAGAGGTTCTTAACCAGGGGTCCGTGGAAAGATGTCAGGGAGTCCGTGAGTTTGAATTGAAAATTCAAAAAAACATTCTTGTGGGAACATGTTGGTGTGGGTGTGATATATTTATTAAATAATACACAGTATAGTGTGGACTTAGCATGATTTTTATTTTGATGTAGCATGTTCTGAGTGCAGTGGATAACTGCCTGCAAAAATGTTGGTAAGGATGGTGGAGATGGTTTTATGATGCCGTGGGAAAACTCAGCTTTCTAAATGTTTCCTGAAAATGACTGTTCGAACAGATGTTGACTCATGTTAGGTTATCAGGTATTGAAATTATGGGAAAGTTGTAAAACATAATTTTGAATAATCCTAAAATTCATTTTAAAGACATACCGATGTTGAGTGTCATAAAACTATCTGCCGCTACATTCTGAGGAGTCTGTGGTTTTCACTTGACTGGCAAAGGGGTCCATGGAACAAAAAAGGTTAAGAACCCCTGTTCTATACATTGGCTCATTTTGGGCAGCACATCAGCCTATAAATTAATTATGGTTGATGTTGTTACGTCCAACTCACTAATGAGGAAAATGAAGTTCAGAGATGCCATATGACTAGTCCCAAATCAGTAAGCTAGAACTATCCAGAAAGGATGGGCACTAACATTTCTCAATGTTGAGCTGATCCTCTGTGCACTCTACCACATCAACCTTTCTATCATGTCTGCTTGGAAGTAAAGAATTTAAATTCAAGTTATTAGACCTGCCCTTTCTTAACCGTAGCACTATACTAATTTATAGTGTAAAGAATCAGGACAAGGATCCCAACTCTTGTTCTGCTCCTAACTAGCTGAATGACCTTGGGGAAATCATTGGGATTCTTCTGGGTCTAAGATTCCCCTTTGGTAATATAAATGGGTAAGTTAAAGAAAAAATCTTTAAATCACTGACAACTTGAATTTTGTACAAAATACCCCAGCTATTCTCTCTCTCTAATAGCACCTACTTGAAAATTTCTTTAAACATTCCCATGTGGCTCCAGGAATCCCAGGTTGCTGTGGAATGACAGAGAAGTTCTGCAAGGGGGATGAAGTGACAGCAAGCAGTAGCAGGGCCAGGGTGGTCCTCAACTCTCATGCCCATGTCATAAATAGAATCAAAAAGGGCTCCTGGGTTTTCACAGAACCAACACACCAATAAAATTGCCCAAACCTATGCCCTATTTAACACCCTACTAAGGTGGCTGACCCAGAGAGCCAATCAAGTCTCTAGTTAGGTAGACCTGATTCAAGACAAAAGAAAATGCCATTGCCCTAACCCCACCCGTTTAAGACAGCCAAACCTCCCTCCAATCAATAGGACTCAAACTATAGTCCTTCATTATGTCTATAAAAATGGTTTGCCAATACTTAAGGTCCAAAACCACTTCAGCTTTGTTAAGTGATCGGCTTCCGTGCTGCAGCAAAACTTTTGGTGCCCTGAATAAAATGCTGTGATCTGCAACCTCGACTCTGATTTGTCTTTCAAGACATGGCTTTATCTCCTCATCCTTTCCCAGGTCCCTTTATCCTATGTATTGTCTGCCTCTTCCATTTCCTGGAAAACTGCAGCTCTACAAAGAGCCTGGGGGCTGGTGCCTGTATTTAAAAAAGGGACAAAGAGAACAGTAACTTATCTTGCTACCAAAGATTCTTTCTTCCTTTTCTTCTTTCAATGCTATTTTTAAGTCCACGCCAGCTTGCAAGTGCATGTGCAGCAATTGCCCTGAACACATTTGAATAATGTCTCTGCTTCCCTCAGTGATGTGCTGCAGAACAGCAACTCGGCACTTTGCATTTTTAGTGTGATGAAGATATTTTATGACAAAATCACAATAGAAAGATTCCTGAAAACAAGGCAATTCTAGATCACTGTCCAGGAGGAAGCCCCCAACCACTTCTTGGGAAATGGGTCAGGATAGGTCCAGTCTGCATGGTAACAAGGAACCCTGGGCAATCTATAGAGAAGTCAGGGAGCCCTGCATGTGTAGTTTCAGCTTGCCCCATGCAGCCTCCTGCTGCATCAGAACCAACCCCAGGGCAAAGTGGGCAATTCCAACATCTGCTTCCCATATCCTGCAATTTTCTTATTCTCTTTATTCTTGCTTTTTCTTTTCCCTATTCCATTTGAACTTGCCTTCTGGTGTATATCAGGAAGGTTCCATTCAATAGAGAGATTTTAATATGGGGGCTAAGAGGAGGAGCTGATATTTCAAAGAGGGAATTGTGAGGCAAGAGCAGGAAACCACTCTTACCCCCAGGGTTGGAGAAACACAGGAAAGAGGTGGTGTTACCAGAGCTTAGGAGCTAGAGAGAGCTTTTGGAAGCTGAGACCTTGTTAGGCTTATGGAGTATTTGTCTGAATGCAGCTGGAATCATGGAGGAGACAAAATCACTTGAAGAGATGCAACCCAAAGCAGAGAAGGGGAAAGAAATCCCCTGGCTTCTCTCTTCTGCCCTCCAATCTCTTGCCAGTGCCACCCATTGGCTGAATTCAACAGATTAGCAAGAAAACCTGAGAAATGTAGTTTGCATGGATCAGCTTCTCAAAATACAAACCAGAGCAGAAAAGGGGTGGGAGGTTTAATTTGGGATAAAACTGGTAAAAAATTGATACCTTGGGCAGCAATTCATTCTGCCAACCTCTAATCTCCTTAAAGAATATACTCCTTGTCCCAGGAAGATTTCCTTCTACACATAGGGTATGCCTATGACTGGAGGGGACATAAATGGGCCCAGGGGAAATGAAGTGACTACAGACCTGTGACTAGGCTGTGGGTGAGTGGGACCAGGGGCCATCTGGGCTTACGCTGGCATCTGGGGATTCAGACTGATGGTATTGGATGGAGAGAGGCTGCAGTAGAGTTACAGGTTATAGGAGAGCCTTTGAAGCAGACATTATGACAGCATTGTGGTTTCTGAAGGCCAGATCATTTATGGGCTGGATTCCAGCTGGCAGATAATTGTTTCCTGAGGGAAGCATTGGCAACCTCTGAACTTTATGTTTAGGTACCCATGAAACAGAGTAAGGCTTGAATCTTTTGCCCCAGTCCCAGAAGTGCCAACCCATGTCTGGCCCTTTATGCAGAGCTCCCACATGCACATATAATGCCCTGTGATCTTACAGAAGCCAGTTTCAAACACCAAGATGCATTCAAGACAACTGCCCAGGTTGTCTGCACAGTTTGCCTCCAACTTACATTGTTTGGCTTGATTCCAATGATTTGACTTTTCTGATTCCAAAGATTTGACTTATATGTCTGCCTCTGACTCGTTCAGATTGTTTTTCTATGCTGCCTATCTGACTTGGCCTGCTCCTGTAGCCCTGGCATTTCTTGCTGTCTTGGGAAGAGCTGCCTGTTCCTAGGTTTGCAGAAAGCTCCCCCACTCTGGCTCTGATGCCCTTCCCCTGACTTCTATGGCCAGTCAGACTTCTCCCCACCCAAGGCTGCATTCTGTTAAGCTGATAAACATGGCAGGGGCCATGGAAGGCAACCAGGGCCATCAGGGAGATGTGTCTGTCCAGGGCTTAACATGTTATCCCTTTTTACATTCACCACACGTTTCCTCCTCGGTCAGTAGAATGTGTGCCCCTTCAACCATCACAGAAGTTCCAAGGCTTGTTGTCACATGATCTTTCCAAAATGGTGACCACCTCCTCTGTTTTCTGGAGGGTACTTGTTTTGTTAGGTTTTGTTTGGAGTTTGGTTTTGGTTAAGAGGCAATGAGTCAAACTTGCTGTATTTGAATACTAGTTCCAACACTGATTACGTGTATGACTTTAGAGAATTATTTAGACTCTCTAGATCTAAAACCCTACATCTGTAAAAGAGACTTAATATTAGTACCTCCCTGATAGGGTTGTTTTTTAAAATTAAGTAGGATAATTCCATAAGAGGTTAGTACAATAAATGTGCAATAAATGCTAACAGACATCATAATTACCATCATCATCATTATCCTCAAAGACTGAGGAATAGAAATTGTTTTCCTGACTTTCCACTCCTTTGATATTCCCCAATGTGATTATCTGCCTGTTTTTAAGAGTTTTTAGCATTAATAAATACCAGGAAAAAAAAACACAACAGCAAATACCATACATGTCACACAAGCAAAAAAACTTACAAAATTCTCATCATTTTAACTGGTCTGTAAATCCTAAATCTATTAATTATTTTGGGTCTTAGTAGACATGTTGGCCTCCTGCCTTTTATTGAGAAACATCTAATCTTCTTGGCTTCCCTTCCAGTCTTTGCCAATTCTTTGCCTTACCCTACCCCACTCTCCAGTACCTATGCTCAGGATCACATCTTGGGTTCTTCAAGTATCTTCTTTAAATAGATGACCACTTAACTCCCAGGCTTCTATCATGCTCCTATGAACCCAGAAAAGTTTCTAAGAAGGATAAAACTCTTCTTTTCAGAAGTTCATGTCAGAGAAAGAAGATGTCATTTATAAATATTTCAAAAATGGATAGGCTTCTGTAATTTGCTATCCTCTGGCTGCCAGTAGGTTCACACCAACCTTCACACTGAACCAGTTGATTTCTAGTCACACATCTTTGGGGGTTGTTTTGATTTGTTTTGTTTTCAGTACTAGGCCTTGAAAATGTGGGTGGTAGATTGGGAAAGAAAATTTTTGTTTCTCTCTAGGCAATCTCACATTCCTTATTGGTGGTGGGACCAGGACCCGGGTCCTCTGACTTAGCCTAGTGGATTGCTCATCTGATATGCTCACTAAAAACTTCCAACCCCAACGTTTTAAAACAGATTGAAAATGGGACATTTTCAATGGAGGAGAGGGAGAAAGGAAGTTTATTCCTATGTCTGTGGCCCATGTAGGATCATATAGTTAAGAACAAAGTAGACAAATTACCTAAATTCAAATTGTACCTTCAAAATTTACTAGATGCATATCTTTGAGAGAGTTTATTAACCATTCTCTGTCAAGGTTTCCTCTGCAAAATAAGAATAATAGTTACTTGTAAAATTGAAGTAAAGTTGAAATGAATCAATACATGTAAAACACTTTGAAAATTTCCTGACTGACTCAGGAAATAAACAACCTGAAATAAACAATGACAAAAATCCCTGTGAGAGACAATAAAAAGCATTTATTTCTCGTGTCTGCAGGTCAACAGGAGCAACTCTGAACTGCAGGCTTCACTGAATGTTCTACATGTTTCTCTCATCCTCCTTCGGCTAGTGGACTAGCCATGAATATTCCTCTGATCCATGGCAGAAGAACAAGAAGGCAAACCCAAAAAGCAAACACACTAAGCCGCTGCTTCTTTCTCATATGATAACATCCAATTGGCCAAACGCATCAAGCGGACCATCCCAAAGCCAAGAACCAGGGAAATATATTCTGACTTTGTAGAAAAAGCCACAAAGGTACATGGACAAGAACAGTGATACTAAGAGGAGAAGATATGAAGACTTGGGACAGATAATTTATTCTACCAATTGTCATATAATAAGAGCTCAATTAATGTTAGCTATTTGCAGAGGTGTTAGCATTAGTCACTCTAGGTTTTGCTTTCATACTTCCACTTAATACTCTCTTTCTCTGCCTGGGCACTGCCTTTATATACCCCCACCACTCACTGTTAGGAAGTAACCCCTTACAGCTCTAATCTTCTTGGGGCTCCTACAGCAGAGTCCCATGTAGACCCACATTGGCAATAAAACTTCTCATATCAGCTTCTTCCCTAAGAAAGTTTGATTGGCCTGGAGCCAATTTCTGCTTGTTTCCAAGATAGTTGCAGGTGGACAAGGAATCTGAAGAGAAGCTGACAACATGGCCATTGATGTACTTATTTTAAAAGAGATCTCTTGACAAAAGCTTTAATGGCAAAAATTCAGACAATATGGTAGGCTTGCAGGAGAAAATATCTAGTGACCTGGAGGACTCTGGGAATCATTCAGCATAGGTTAATACACACTAGGATATTAATTTGACATTAGTGTTGGTGGTAGGCCAAATAATGCCCCACCCCAAAAAATGTTCACACCCTAATCACACTCTGGAATCTGTGATTATGTTACTTTATGTAGCAAAAGAGACCTTGCAGATGTGATTAAGTCAAGGATCTTGAGATGGGGAGATTATTTCAGATTCTCCAAACAGAGCCAATGTAATCACAAGGGTCCTTTTATAAAAAGAAGTTTGTAGAATTAGAGTCAGACAGATGTCACAAAGGAAGTAGAGGGACAGAGAGAGAGATGAGAAGATGCCAGTGCTACTGGGTATGAAGATGGAGGAAGGGGCCATGAGCCAAGGAATGCAGGAGGCCTCTAGAAGCTAGAAAAGGCAAAGAAATGGATTGTCCCTTACAGCCTCCAGAAGGAATGCAGTAAAATAAGGAATGGCTTATTTTAGGAATTCTGACATTCAGAACTGTAAGAGAATAAATTTGCATTATTTTAAGACATGAAATTTGTGGTTATTTGTTATAGCAGAAATAGACTCAAATTTGAGATCCCTAGTACCCTTGGAAAAGTGAAACAGACAACTGGTCATAGATTCTATTTTCACATTATCATAACGAAAACTGGAAAAGGCCAAGAATTTTTTCTCTGTTGGGTCTTGGGGCTTATATTCCTTAGTGAAACTGATACTGTACTTTCCATAAAGCAAAACAAAGTTAGGGGACCAGCATCTATGCTGCTTGGACTTCTAGGAAGCTAGTGCAACCCGATTTTTTCTAATGTCTTTGGTCTGTCTCTTGTGTACTTGGATTCTGCCCATAAACAATGGTTTCCCAGCAGACTGAATGAGTCCATGCACAGTCTACTTTGCTTCAGGAATCATGCTCCATGTTTTTTCCCAGTTTCTTCTAAATGTGGGCTTTTTGAAGATTCATTCTCAGAGCACAGGGACTGCCTGAGGCTGGAAGTGCTGTGACTGTACCTAGGTCTGCCTCATGGATAGGCCACATATGCAAGCAATTACTTTTGAAGTGTGAAGGCTGCCCTCATCCCTGGTACTGGTTAGGATATGTCAACCTACATATAAAAGACAACACAAGTGGTATAGAAAATAAATATTTCTTTCTCTCTTAAAAAAACAAACCAAACCAAACAAAAACTTGATACTAGACAATGCAGGGCTAATATGTAGGTGTGGTTATGTGGTAGCCAGACTCTATCTTTCTGTTCTACCATTTTAGGGTATGACTTCATACCCAAAGTTGAGTTCAAGTTGATTGGCAGAACTCCAGCCATTATGTCCATGATTTTTACAGGAATAAGGAAAAAGAGTAGGTGAAAAAGAGCACATCTCTGACGAATCATCCTCTCTTTAATGAGCTTTCCCAGAAGCCGCTATGAATGCTACCTAAATTTCATAAGTTTTAAGGGAATTTATTAAAAGCAGCCCTCTTTTCCTCCTTCCCTCTGTCCCTCCCTCCGTCCCTCCCTCCCTCCCTCCCTTTGTCTTTGTGGGGTAGATGGTTCAATCTACCATAGCCATATTGCTTTCTCTAAAGCTGAGCAAGCTTCTAGTCCCCTTGCTTCTATTCAGTCATATGCAAAGTATTCACCGACAAAGACTAGAAAGAGATTTATATCACGAGGTCTCACCTTTTACTCACTGGCTGTTCTGTGCATTACTTCTCAAATTAATGGTCATTTCTTTAACTCATCTGAAACAGTGAGCTTGGATGGGAATGTAACACCTTTAATTCCATATTTGTCAGCTAGTTCCAAACTTCCTGTGAGCAGCTATCAGACTTATTTCTTGATAAGTCAGCAATTTTACAGCCAGTCCTTATAACTGCTTCAATTTTGGGTACAAATGCATTTGGCTTTTTCAACTCTGCATGGACCTAAAATAAGGGATTTCTAGTCAATCCAGACTGCAGGCTGTAGGCAGGAGTATCTCGTTTATTAAACTGGCATTTCTCTCCATCTGTGCATATAGACTGGCTAACTCTAATCTGAGCTTCTTTCTTTCTTGTAGGATTTTGGCAAGAGTAGCAGGAAGAGACCAACATATACCAGTATTTTAATTTTCTCAACACTTTAGCTTTGGTTAGCATGGAGTCTGATTTCCAAGGTACAGCACCCAACAGTTTGACCAAATGTTTTATCACTGCCTTAATAAGGGTGGCCAGGTTTTCAGACCACAATATCTGAATCCTTAATATCTGACTCCCTACCTCCTCCATTTACCCACGTCCACATTTTAATCTCTGTTGTATGTAGCACCCACTTTTAGAAACCAAATTCTGTAACAATTAGAATTAGGTTCAGCTGCTTATTACAGAAAACCCAAATAATGACCCAAATAAGATAGTGGTTCATTTCTCTCTCACCTAAAAGAAGTAGGCTGCCAAGGTGTATCAGCTCTAAATTTTTCAAGGGTGTGGGTTCCTTCTACCTCTCTGTTCCACCATCCTCAACTTTACCTCATTGTCCAAAATGCTTGCTAACTCTCTAGCTATCACATACATGTTCCAAGCAAAAGGAAGGAGGAGGGTGGAGAGATGTTGAACAAAAAGCCTGTCAGCTGAGTCAGCTTGATTTGATATTTTTTCCCCTCTGTGCTTCCCCCACTGACTGCTACTTATATCAATTTGGCCATACCTGACTGCTTAGAAGGCTGGGAAATGTAGTCTTTTAGCTGAACACACTGTCACTCAAAATAATATTGGGTTTCAGTTAGCAAAAAAGAAAGGGAAAAAGAATACTGGACAGGCAAGCATCAGCCTCTTCCATATCTTCTGGTGCTGCCAAGAATATGACCAGTGTCTCATTTGCATTGTACTTTATTGGCAAAAGACTTAAGCTAAATATTTTGGAGGAAGGGAAGACAGTATCATGAGTCATCTACACTTTAATGCCAACATATTTCATGTCATTTCCTGACAGTGAGTTTTGATGTAAGAAAGGAGAAGAGGTGAAGGACAGGCTACAACAAGAGCATTGTGCACCAGAGAAGAGAAGGGTGTAGGGAACGGACACCAAAGACAATTCCATGAGTTTTTCTGTGGTTGTCTGTATGGCAGAGCCACGAAGCAGATGATAATCTTCCAGTTCAGACAGCCCATCATGATCAGGGTCACTGTTGAAAAACTTGTTTTCTACCCCACCTGCCACGTCTAGAACAGCATTCCAGATTGCTTATGCTGCCCCATCTTGCCTCTACGAATATGGCTTTGGCTCCTTCTGGGGATAATGAATGGTGGTGAGTTGACATGGTAAACATATTGTCTTCAGGGTGAAATGTTCACTCAGCTCCTGGAGTAACATCTTTCTGTTATTCAGTGTTGCCATCTCTTAGTGAACAATACACAAAACTAGGAATATCTAAGCTGCAGCAGTGGGTTGATTCCCAACTTGCATGACCCAGAGAATCATAAGATGCTGTTAAATGGTTGGGGTCTGTGGATGCTGTAGTACACTGTCCAGGATTGAAGGGCTCATTTCCCCCAGCTGCTGGGAGTGTTAGTAGCTAATGCCCTCAGCCAAAGACAGTAATTTTGTACAAGG
This sequence comes from Cabassous unicinctus, assembly GCA_029593785.1. Classification (NCBI taxonomy): domain Eukaryota; kingdom Metazoa; phylum Chordata; class Mammalia; order Cingulata; family Chlamyphoridae; genus Cabassous; species Cabassous unicinctus. The sequence goes on from JAQZBX010029846.1 coordinate 23,977, forward strand.
TCATACCTCCTTGTCCAGAAAACTCCCCATCCAGTGACCAGAAGGGGGGGGTCAATAAAGACCTGGTTCCCTTGTGAGTGTGTTTCTCAGGAATTTGATTTACAACTGTCCATGAAGTGAAGAAGCAAATTAGAAATCAACTTTTTGGGAGAGAGGTCACAGTGCACCTGGCTCTGTCTTTAATAGAGGTACCTGGGTTTAGGCTGTGGAGACTTTCACTGACAGCTTCGGATGCTGAAGATGACCTTCAAACACTCCTATTCATTTTCCTTTCTTTCTTTTCTTTTTCTTTCCTTTTTTGAGGTACTGGGTCCGGGAATTGAAACCGGGACCTCGTATGTGGGAAGCCCAAACTCAACCGTTGAGCCACATTGGCTTCCCTGAGTTGGCTTTTTTGTTTGTTTGCTTGTTGTTTGTTTTTATTATTAGGAGGCACCGAGGACCAAACCCAGGACCTCCCATGTGGGAAGCAGGATCTCAACGACTTGAGCCACATCCACTCCCCTCTTGTTCTTTTAATAATCTATAAAAGTCTGCCAAAATTTTATTTAGACCTTTTTATAGCTATTTTATTTTTAACCTATATCACCTAATTTGAGATATTGATTTCATAATTTTTCCTTGTGAGATTTATTGAAGAATTTTCCTCAAATTAATCCCCTTTCAAACCTTAAGGGAGATTTGCTTTCTGCTTCTAGTAGATTACAAATAATGCCCCCTACCATATCTCTATCACAGGTAAAGCATGGGTTTTTGCTCCCTAAAATGCATCCCTTTGTTCACACAAAAGCTTATCTGCCACCTTTTGGCCTCCTGGTAGTAAATTATGGTGTATGTATTTGAAGGGTGGTAAAATACCCCGAAAAAACTTGGAGATTATAGGAATGAGATCTGCTTCCAAGGTCTCACCTAATAAAACCCACACACAATGTTTAGAAATCTAGAAGAATAAATAACAAGCTGTCTGTAAATATGTGACTAAAGGATTGGATTGTTCCCGAATTCCATCCAAGGTGACCTCAGACTCAGAGAGGCAGGACAAGAATGTAATTAATTTTTAGCATGCAAAAGCCCAATGAAATGTATTATAATATATAAACATAAAGGGGAAGCCTGGATCAAAAAAGTGCAGCATAAGAGGGGAATTTTTGGCAGTGTTTTTCCAGCATTATCCAAACTAAGAAGACACGGAATCTGCAAGACAACCTAATTTAATTACTACAGAGATCATCTGTACCAAGGGTTGGAATGATTCATCAAACGTCACCATGGCCTTGATAAAAATTTCCTAGACTCCCTGTCCCCTTTACTCTGATTCCATGCTCACTAAGCAACTTTAGATTTATTATTTAGATCTTTCCATGAAGGGGCTGTCCCAGGAGGAGAAACGAGAATTCCTTTCATTGGATCAAACTATTGAGATTGAAATATATATATATTTCAACTTATATATATATATGTATATAAGTTTATATATATATATATATATATGTATAAGTTATATAAGTTTAACTTGGTTTTTGGGAGTCAATGTTTTTGCTTCAGTCTGACTCTAGGGCAATGACAAAGTTCAGAATCCTTGGGCACAGTGAATTCACCAAGAGTTACTACTTTCTGCGAGACTACTTGGTAAAGTTATCTAGCCTTCATTTAGTGACTCCTCATCTCTTAGAGTGGGCATAGCTTATTATAAAGCTTTTCTGTGTCTGTTTAATATTGCAGACAGAAAAAGCTCCAAAGTTGCCAATGACATTCAGCATTTCAATATTTCCTTTAGGGATTTCTCTATAAACTTGCTCTTTCAGATCACTCATACAAAAAAAAATGAGAGCGAGAGAGATAAAATGCCTTACAAACTGGAAAAAAAAAACTGTTATATATAACATACTCATAGGAGTAGTGTCTGTTGATTCCCAAACTTGATACCATATATATATATATAAATTCTCTCTACGCCAGTCACAATCCTTAGGCAGAACAGGGAGAGCTTATCTAAAACTTTAGGAAACCTCAATCACATCCTTGGTGCTTTCTCTGCTCTGCATCATAGCACTGGCTCTCAAACCCCTCACTGCCCTGCAGATGCAAAAAACAGATTGCTCAGAGCATTGCATTTCACTCAGCTCACCTTTTTATTGATATATATATTTATTCTCTTCCTCCTGTACCTGAACTCTTGGCTGCTATCCCAACCAGAATTTCCAAATCTGGCCTGCCCAGATTCTGTGCCCTTCTGTACACTCTTTTCAGTGCTGTAACCTCAGTTTCACAAAATCTCTGTGGGCTACCCTATCCTCCAACTCTGAAATCTTAGGTTGTCTCTGGTCAGCCATGACTCAGCCTCCATTCTTTTCTCTTAGTAATGCCGGGAAAAAGATTCAAATACTGGAAAAAGATTCTCCACTTGGGAGAAATGAATTAAGTTGCTCTCGTACTCTACACTCATCGCTTGTAGGAGACAAAGCTGAGCTGCTAGGATAGAGAAGCAAGCTGACAGTACAACAAGGAAACCTGGGGGGGGTGGAGTTATGTGCCATAAACCAGTACTACAAAGCAGCCTACCATGTCTGTGCCTGTGTCCCAGCAAAATTTGAGGAATAACTCTTGAGAGTCTCAGGTTTTCTTATGAAATTACAATTCACATTAATATAATCTTATATGATAGGATGGTATTTTGAAATAGGAAATGCTTCCCTTTCTCACCACCTTCAATTTACTACTTGTCTTCTTCCCTTTTTATTATTCTAGGGGAAGGATGACACAGCAAAACAAAGATAAGAAACTAATTCTTATTGGAGTTTGGAAGAATATATGAAAAACAAACAAACAAACACGTTTTATATACTCCTGAGACTATAAATGATTCTCCTGATTGTGGAATCGGAGAGAATCAGAAGGGAAGACAATGAATACTAGAGATAATTTAATATTAGAGATGTTCAGGTCTCAGGAAGTATGTTACTGAAACCCTGAATAAGTCTGGGGATTCTAAGATCAGAGGGTATCAGTGACATTCCTCTACAGCCCCACCCTTCAGAGAAGAGTCTAGCAAAAGTGCAAAATCATAGAGAGAAACTAAATGGTTGTGTGGTGTATCTGGGAAGATGGACCCAAGACAACTTTCCAGAGTTTCTTT
>JAQZBX010029847.1:0-27103 GCA_029593785.1 Cabassous unicinctus
CCCCCATTGTTTGCACTCACTGTCTGCTCTCTGTGTCCATTTGCTGTGTGCTCTCTGTGTCTGCTCATCTTCTCTTTAGGAGGCACTGGGAACCAAAACTGGGACCTCCCATGTGGGAGAGAGGCACTCAATCGCTTGAGCCACCTCAGCTCCCTGGTTTGTTGTGTCTCTCATTGTCTTTCCTCTTTGTGTCTCGTTGTTGTGTCAACTTTTTGCGTCAGCTCACTGCGCCTGCCCATTGTGCCAGCTTCCTGTCTTGCTTGTCTTCTCTAGGAGGCACTGGGAACTGAACCTGGGACCTCCCATGTGGTAGGTGGGAGCTCAATCGTTTGAGCCACATCTGCTTCCCTCTCCCTCATTTTTGAAAGACAGTTTTGCTAGATATAGAATTCTTGGTTGGCAGTTCTTTACTTTTAGCACTTTAAATATGTCATCCCACTGCCTTCTTGCCTTCATGGTTTCTAATGAGAAACTGGTACTTAATCTTGTGAGGCGCCCTTGTACATAGAGATTGCTTCTCTCTTGTGGTTTTCAGCATTCTCTCCTTATCTTTGGTATTTCACAGTTCAATTAAAATATGCCTTGGCTTGGTTATCTTTGGGTTTATTCTGTTTGGAGTTCATTGAGCCTCTTCAATGTGTATATTTACGTGTTTTGTTAAATTTGGAAAGTGTTCAGTCATTATTGTTTTGAATGTTTTCTCTGTCCCTTTCTTTCTTTCTTCTCCCACAGTGCATATATTTGTACACTTGATGGTGTCCAACAGGTTCCTCAGGCTCTGTTCACTTTTCTTCTTTCTTTCTTCTTTCTGCTCCTCAGACTGGATAATTTCAATGGTCTTGTCTTCAAGTTCACTAATTCTTTTTTCTGCCAACTCCAATCTATTGTGGAAACCCTCAAGGGAATTTCAGTTTTTCTTACTGTGGTCTTTTGCTCTATTTGGGTCCTTTTTGTAATTTCTGTGTCTACATTGATGGTCTCTTTGTCTCAGCTGTTGTTATCCTGATTTCCTTTAGTTCTTTGTCCATGCTTTCCTTGTCTGGTATGTCCCAGGTCTTGTCCTCCTGTCTGGATCCTGTCACCAAGAGGTGAAAATACCGTCTCTCCATAGGAAAGGCTGCTAGCCCTCCACAAAGAAGGGCCACACAGAGAAATGAAGACTCCTGAGTCCTGTCTAAGACCTATATAGCCACCTCAGAACTAACACTTCAACAGCATCTCCCTAAATGATGGGTTCTCCTTCCCTATCCCATATTTCACAATTCCAAGAAAACTTCCATGTTCCCCTCTACCCCAAGGTCAGAAACTCCAAGTGGCCACTCCTGTAATCTCAGTCATCTGATGGTTCCCCAAAAGGTTTTCTGCTCAGGCCCCTCTCTCCACCAAAATTTTTTGTTGATTGCCAGGAACATAAAGATAAAGAAAGAAAGAAAGAAAGAGAGAGAGGGAGGGAGGGAGGGAGGAAGGGAGGGAGGGAGGAAGGAAGGAAGGAAGGACGGATAGATGGAAGGCCATTCCGAGTTTTTGCACATTGACCTGTGTGAGTGAGTGCTCTCCTTCATGCTTAGCCATACAATGAGTTTAGAGAATAGCTCCAGGCCAAAGTGTAGAAACCTCCTTAATCCTTTCTGCACATGCATTTTATCTTGGACATGCAAGTGTGTGTGGCCCTAGGAATTCCCATTATGGGGATATGAATGTCCCCTCTTCCCTAGGAAGTAGTTTCCTCACAGTTCCAGGCACTGGCAGAACAAGTCCTGGGACAGCGAACTTGCAATGAATGTCCTGGTTCAGGCTCTCAGGCTACTACCAGATAGACTGGGCCAGACATACATGCTCCCATTATGTCCATGAATGTTACTCTGCTACCTCTGGAATTGGGACCAGAGACCTACACTGGGAGTGTGAGCTGGCTCTGTGCTGAGATGGTAAGGGGTGGGGGAGGGGCCAGACAGGGCATCATAAGATCCTATCACTTTTAAGTTCCCTTTTTCTTGATTTGGTGCTCGCGCTGTTTCTTCAATCCTTCAGTTGTTTTCTGGAGCCTTGAGAAAGATGTTTCTGCTATTTCTTGCTGATTGTCAAAGCTTCTGTGGGGAGAAAGAACCCTGAAGCTTCTCACTCTGCCATTTTTTATTTTTTAATTAGAGAAGTTGTGGGTTTACAGAACAATCATGCATGAAATACAGGATTCCCATACACCACCCTACCCCCAACACTTTGCATTGGTGTGGAACATTTGTTACAACTGATGATAGCACATTTAAATAATTGTACTATTAATTAAAGTCTGTGGTTTAACTTAGGGTTCCCTGTTTGTGTAGGGTAGCTCCATGGACTTTTAAAAATTTTTTTATGCTGTTACCATATATACAATCTCACATTTCCTCTTTTAATCATATTCAGCTCTATATTCCAGGGCTGCTAATTGCATTCACAATATTGTGCTACCATCACCACCATCCATTACCTAAACATTTCCATCATCCAAAATAGGAACCCTATATATTTTAAACCTTAACTTCCCATTCCCTATCCTTACCTGGTCCCCTGGTAAACTATATTTTAGATTATGACTCTATGAGTTTGCTTATTCTATTTGTTTTTAAACACTGAGATTACACAATATTTGTCCTTTTGTGTCTGGCTTGTTTTACTCAACTTGACATCTTCAAGGTGCATCCATACTGTCACAAGTCTCAGGACTTCATTTCTTTTATGGCTGAATAATATTCCATTGTATGTCTATATCACATTTTGTTTATCCAGTCATTGGTTGATGGACATTTGGGTTTCTTCTATCTTTTTGGCAATTGTTAATAATGCTGCTATGAACATCAATGTGCAAATGACTCTGCCATTTTGATGAGGCAGCAGCAATAATTGAATGACTTGTTTGCATCCTAGTGCAGGGGTTTCCAAGAGCCAGACTACGGACCATTGATGATCTTGGAGATGTTTTCAACAGACAGGAACAAAATGAGGAAAATAAAGACAGTGTAGTGAGTTTTTTAAAAAGCCAATTAAATTTCACTTAAAAGACTATTGTTAATTCACCTGACAAATTACTTACTAATTTCCAAGGGAAAAATAGTAATTTAGCAATGGAGGAAACCTAATGGACACCACTTTAACCAAGTGATCAGAATTATCTCACAAAATAGGACAAACCAATATCATGTGCCTCCTGATGTGGTATTTTTTTGCCAAAAAAATGTATAACTTGAATATAATTATGTGGAAACATCAGAGAAACCCAAACTGAGGGACATTCCACATTATAACTGACTGTACTTTTCAAAAGATGTCAATGTTGTAAAAGATAAAGAAAGGCTGAGGAAATAGTCTAGTTTAAAAGAGACTGAAGAGATAGGACAACTAAATGTAATATGATCCTCGACTGGATCTTGTACCTGAACTAGAGCTATTAAAAGTACCAGTAGGGAGTGAAAGGGGGTGCATTATTGGGACAATTGGCAAAATTCTAATAAGATACATAGATAAACATTTTGTTGGGACAGAGGTCATACTAGCTTTTATGTAGCCAGAAAATTGTTTTGTATCATTGATGCTAAATTTCCTGATTTTGATAATAGTACTGTAGTCTTTCCAGGTAAAGAAGCACAATGTCTACAGTTTACTTTGAGATGGTTCAGAAAAAATTTTTATGTATATAGAGACTATTTTCTATCTTGTTCTGTGTCACACACACACACACACATAAAAAGAGAATGATTTAGGAAAGGGATGTGGCTCAAGCGATTGGGCTCTCGTCTACCATATGGGAGTCCAGGGTTCGATTCCCGGGGCTTCCTGGTGAAAGGCAAGCTGGTCCGTGCAGCGAGCTGGCCTGCGCGCAATGCTGGCCTGTGCAGGAGTGCTGGCCCACATAGAGTGCTGGCCTGCGTGGTTAGTTGGTGCAGCAAGATGACGCAACAAAAAGAGACACAGAGGAGAGACAATAAGAGACATAGCAGACAGGGAGCTGAGGTGGCGCAAGAGATTGAGCACCTCTCTCCTACTCCAGAAGGTCCCAGGATCAGTTCCTAGTGTCGTAAATATGGTAAAAGATTAATAGTTGGTGAAACTTGGTGAAGAGTATTTGGAGTTCTTTGTAAATCCTTGCAAGTTTTCTGTAATTTGAAATTACTTTTTTAAGTAAAAAAAAAATACAGATGTCTATTGTTAATCCTGAAATATCATTCCCATATTTTTTTAATTAAAAAGTTTGTTTATAAATGAAATGATGGAGATAGTGGATGGTAGTTATTTTGAATGAACTTCCTTGGCAAAGTAAAAAGTTGGCCACCCCCTGTTGGTCCTTCCCCCAACGTTTTTCCTGGGTGCAAGAAATCCTAAAATGTGGGAAACACTATGCTAGTGTATATCCCTGAAAGGATGGACTCCTGCCTTCATCCAGCAATAGGGCACAGGGTGTCCTCAGTGATGGGCCAAGAACAGCTCTGTGGAGGCCTCATGGGCAGGAGGGACCTGCATGAACACTTTTTCTTGGGCACGCATCCATAGCACACATCCTGAGTGCTCCTGGAAAGGAGAGCCCAGCTTCCCTTGGCATGTGACTGGCTGTTCAACCTAAAGTGTGGTGGGTGCTCCAGAGCTGACCAGCGGGACAGAGCTGACCACCGTCTCAATCTGGAAAGCACAAATGACAGATTGAGGGAACCATGGCAAGTGATAAAGGTGGGCTCTAATTAAGCTCTGAGCTGTGTAGGCCTTGGACCTTGATGGAAAGGGTAGGATTTGGCTAAGCCAGGGGAGAGGCTGATGATCTGTCCTTCTGGGGGTCCCTACCACACTCAGAAGGTGACTATGTTGCAGCCATCATTTCAGGAAACAGAATCAGGCAGAGAAACTCTAAGGATTAAGCCAATCCTTGTTTTCTTCACCAATTCCTGGTGGGGATGTTTAATTGGCAGAACAGCAACCCTGGGTATGCCCAAGGGAAGGATAAGGCAAGTTCCCCTTCTCCTCCTCCACCATAAAGACTAGTATGTCCTCTGTCCCAGCAGAACCGAGGACCCGCAACCACAGGTGAGATTAAGAAAGGGGGCTCTAATACTTTGGGGAGAAGAAGCAGGGGGCTAAATGTGTTCTGTGGACCCTAGCAGGCCTGCTGGACAGAAAAAAAGGATCCTGCCAGGCCCCTCCCTGATGGCTCTGTAGCACAAGTGACAGTATAGGCTGGGGTGGGGCAGGGGGCAGGGCAGGAGCCAGACCCATCAAGGGAACCCAGCCAGTGATGCAGTTTAGGGGAGGCAGGGACACAGACCCCTCCTCCTGAAGATTCAGACCTCTCCTGGGCCTGTCTTGAGGCAAGAGCTGGAAGCTCACCAGGGGGACACCAAAGACCACACAAACTGCATCAAGCCGGGTCAGGAAAGGGCTCTGTGTTGGGTGAGGACAGTGATCCCAGATTCAAGGGTGTGTGTGTGTGTGTGTGTGTGTGTGTGTGTTGAGGCCTGAGTCAGAGGCCATGATGACAGGTGGGGGAAGGCAGCACTTGGGGTACATGCTAAGGATCAAGATGAGTGAAGTGGAGTAGATAGGGAGCCAGAGACGGGCACTGATGTTTGAAGAGTGGGAAATAGGGATGGGAATGGGGTGAGAGTTGAGCACTAGGGTTAGAACTGAAGGAGATAAGCTGGGCCTAAACTGTGATAAAGGTCAAATGGCAGGGGCAGGGATGGGAATACTCTGGGGGAGATTAGGTCACTGGAGAAAACAGGGTGATTGATGGTAAGGAAGAAGAAGGAGGACAAGTCCAATAAAGGGAGAGGGCCTCCCCAGACCCCTGCAGGTGGACATTCAGCAGATGGGGTGTCAGCGTTAGAATTCATGCCTAGCGCTAAAATGGAGGTGTGGGGAGCAGAAAGGAGGGGTTTTCGCCGAGCGATACAGGTCATGGGAAGGAGTTAGAGACGCTCGGTGGTGGGTTTGGAGGGTTGCCTGCCTGGGCCTTGCTTGAAAGAGAGCTTGGCTCTTGTCCGCAGCTGCATCACCAGCTGGGCGCGCTGAGGTGACCTGTTTTTGCACATGACTGTCCCAATCCACGCAACATCGGGAGAGTCGTCTGAAACCTTCGGTCTAAAACATTCCGTTCCGCCCAAGCAGAGCGCAGGCCGCCGGAGCCGCGGCGAACCGCACTCGCAGTGGGCGCGGCGCGAACCCGGGCGGCGACCCCGCTGGCGGCCTCCCCTCTCCCCTCTTGGCCGCCGCGTCCGCGCTGCCGCCCATTCTCCGCCCTGTCGGCGGCGGCGGAACCGGCTGCGCGAGATCCGCGCTGGGGCGGTCGGCACGTTCCTGCCGGCTCAGGGCTTGGGGGCGGCGCTGCGCCGGGAAGAGCACGAGACTTGACCCTGATGGGGCCCCTGGGGAGAGGCCGCTGGGCCGGAGGATATGGCGCTGCGCCCTCATCGGCTCCCCATTTTGGAGGCGCGGGGCTGGTCGCCATGAGACTAGAGTCTCCAGCAGAAGGGATGCAAGTGAGGAAAGCCCCCGACCCACATTGGAGATCGGGTCACTGCTGGGGTCAAGTGGAGAGCACGGAGCCCATCACCCGCCTGGGTTACGGGCCACTGTGGCCAGAGCCCCGGAGGCGGGCCCCGGACCCACGCGGCGTGGGCGAAGACGCAATCGAGAGATTTCAGGCCAGGCCCGGGCGGCGCAGGCTAGCCAGGGAACTGCTCACTGCTCACTCCCCAGGGAGGGAGTAATTTGCCTTCAAAGGAGAAGGGTTTTGCTGGCCCACAGGTGAAGCAGAAGTAGAGCCCCACCCACCTGCCCACCGCAAGAGCGCCCACCTGAAGGCGCAAAGTCGCCTTTGTTGTTACAGAAACACTTGTGCGGGGGCACTGACCTGAGCACAGGGCGTGGAATGAGGCAGCTTCTTTTGCTAGAACATGTACACACAGGTAACATGATGTAAAATGTCTGTCATTCATTAAACATAGGACCTGAACCCAAGACCATGCAAGGCACAAGATCACGTGCCTTGCCACCGGTGATGCAAAACTCAGCATCACCTCTCCCAAAGCCACATATGCAAGAGCTTCAGTAAATCATGTAGACTTTATTGAAGGCTTATGGAGGAGACTGAGGAACGAGGGGGATTTTCTCATTCCATTAGACGCCTCTTCCCTTGTTCTCCTATTTGGGTTGTTCCTCCTTGACCCTTTCTCTGAGCAGCCTCTGATTCTTTCCCAGCCCCAAGCTCTCCCTCCGGGATCTTCCTCTGGCTCTCCATCTCTTCCCTTTCATTAAGCAGAGAAGAGCTGGCTCCTGCCTTTCCAAAACTGCTGCTGGGAACACACACCAGACAGCCTGCTCAGCAAAGACCCCATCATCACCAGCATTCACCCTCTGCAGAGGACAGCAATAGTTTTTAGTTCTGAAATACACACCTTCTCTCATCCAGGTCTCCTAGAAATCCACTTGAGATAGGTATTATTCCCATTTTACAGTGAGGAATCTGGGGCTTAGAGAGGTTAAGTAACTTGCCCAATGTAATAAGCAGCTGAACCAGTAAGCAAACGAGGCAGCCAAGCTCCAAGGCTCATATCCTTTCCCCTGACCCAAGCAGCCTCACAGAGGGACAGTTTAAATAGCCCACCTCTGGTGCGATGTCTTCTGGTGCAACCAGGAGCATCCATCACGGAATGGTTACATACGTGGTGTCCAGATCACAAAAATGTGGACTGGCCCTTGCCTCATTCTGTGCTTCTTTGGTATTTGGGCTTGAAGCACTGTTTCTCAGATAGGTCACAGAGTTAAATTGGATGACAGAAGTATCCACATTTGTATTATTTTGTATTTATCAAATACAAATGTAGCTGAGGTACATGTCCCCATTTGATCCTTACAACCCCCTATGAGACTGGGACAGGGGTGAAGTGATTTCCTCCTCTACAATGTGAATTTCCTTTATGGGAAATTCTAACACACAGTATTTAAAAATGCCTTTTCCAAAACGTCACAGATTTTGAATTAATTATAAATACTGTATATAAATGCTATATAAATACTACATTTATATGATAAATGCTATACAAATGCTTATATTGTAATATCTTTGTGCCAGGCACTGCTCTAAACATTTTCCATATATGAACTCCTTTAATAATTACAACAACCCTATGAGGTAGATGTTGTTTTTTCAAATATTTTTTTAAATTGAGGTTTAATTTGCATACAAAAAAACACAAATTTTAAAGTGCAGTTCTGAGTTTTGACAACTGTATATACCTATGCAACCTACCTCAATCAAAATAGAGAACATTTCCATCACCCCGGAAAGTTCTTTCTGCCACTTCTCAGTCAATATCATCCAAAGAAACCACCATTCTGATTCCTAATTAGTGTTGCCTATACTAAAACTTCACATATACTCTTTCGTGTCTTCTTTCATTTAACGTAATATTTTTGGGGTTCATTCATGCTGTAGAATGTATCAGCAGCTTGTTCCTTTTATTGAGGAATAGTATTCCGTTGTGTGAATACATCACAATGTGTTTATCAGTTTACTTGGTGGGCATTTGGGTTGTTTCTAGTTTTTGGCTATTATGAATAAAACTGCTGTGAACATTTGTAGATCAGTGTTTGGGTGAACATAGATATTCATTTCTCTCGGGTAAATTCTTTGGAGTAGAATTGCTGGGGCATAGATTAAGGTTTTTTTTAACTTATAAGAAACTACAAAACCGTGTTCTAAAGGGGTTGTTAAGTTCACTACTAAGATTGTGCAAAAGAGGAAAGTGAGGCCCAGTCAGGTTAATTAATTGCAATTGCCCCAAAGTAACTTGCCCGCGCACATGTCCTGGAGGCTCTAGTTGGGAATAAATTAGAAAAAGACGAAGCTGGGGCTAGGAAAAGAAAAGGCTGTAAGATGGAAGGGAAGAGGATGCTGCGCAGGGAACCGGCCCCGAACTGCCCTCTCCCTGTGTCCTGGGGGCGGGATCCCGTGCTTAGTCCCACGCCACTCCCCTCCACGCCCTGTGGCTCCCTGGCGCACTACTGCTCGCCCAGACTCCCCACGGAAACAGGGCTGCCCTTTACACCCCGGGTCTCCTAGGAAACAGGAGGCTAGAACGATATCCCCAGGGCAATTCTCTGCGGATCCTGCGGGGGAGGGGGAGGGGAGGGGAGGGGGTGGGAGGGGGCGGGGAGGGGGCGGGAGCGGCCACCTCTGCCACCCGACGCTGGAGTGGAGGCTAGGAGCTCCCTCCCGCCTTGGCGGAGTATTTCAGACTTGGCCGCCACTGCCGCCGCCAGCCCCCAGCGGTCTGCACAGCACGCGCTGGACTCTTACCTCTTTTTCTCTTTTCTCCACTAAGTGATTTTTCAGGAAGCAGCTCACATGGAGAAGTGAGGTCACATTTGTATCGTAAAATCAAACATCTCAGCTGAATTATCCTTTGGCCAGAAAGACACCAACTCGCAGATTCTAACAATAGAGGTGTTCACGCTGGAACAGGAGCAGAGGAAAATAGATTGTGTGTGTGTATAGTGCAAGGAAAGAGATGTTTAAATGTTGGCATTTTATACAGACAGCCATTTGAACCAGTAAATGCCATCCAACATACAATGGGTAATTGACTGAATACAAAGCAAACACATTTTCATCAATGAGATGGAAAGTACCTTTTATTAACCTGAAGATACACTCTCAGGAGGCCCAATTTACCTGGCAACCATGAGCTTGTCTACCTTACTTGTCCTTTTGTGCTATTTTGATTTACTTGAAAGAATGGAGTAGAAATATATAAGTGCTCATGAGAAAAATGATAAAAGTCTGAGAGGCCTAATCAGTTAAAAACTTGTCCTCGGAGTTGAGTTGGGTCAGGTTAAACACTGCAGAGGCACCAAAAGAGAGAAGGACTGTCGATTTCATTGGGGAGACAGGACTTAGGCACAAGAAGCAATTAGTGAGCAACACAAGATGGTCTGTACCACACAATTATATCACTAGTCATGGAAATGTGCATTTTCTCCTAAGACCATAATTAGCCTACTAAAGCTGAATTCAGTTCACTGAAATCTTAATTTTTGATGTAATTTTTTGAAAAGGCGATACATTAACAAGGTTCCAACATTAGAAGAGATTTGAAACATTTCCACAAAAAGTCTCCCTTCTACCATATTTCCAAGCCACGGGCTCCCATCTCCTCTCCTCCACTGACATTAGTCTGATCCTTTAGTTTCTTTATTCATCAACAAGCACACAGGGATAATGTTCCCGCTTTCTCAACTAAAATTCAGCACACTCTTCCCACTGTTCTGTATCTTGCTTTTTCCTCTTAATGTATCTTGGAGATCGTTCCATGGCAGCTCATAGAGAGCTTCCTCATTAAAAAAAAAAAATGTGTATCAGAGCATGATAGTAATCCACAGTATGAATGAACCATAAATTAATTATCCAGTCCTCTTATCTATGGGCATTTAGGTTGTTTCCTTTATTTTTTTATTTTATTTTATTTTATTTTAGTTACTGGGGCTGGGGATTGAATCTGGGACCTTGGTGCTCAACCACTGAGCCACATCAACTCCCCTGTTTCCAATATTTTTGCAATGAATAACCTGGTATACCTGTCATTTTTTTTTAGGAGGTACCAGAGATCGAACCCAGGGCCTCATACATGGGAAGCAGGCGCTCGACCACTGAACTACATCTGCTCCCTGTACATGTCATTTTGCATGTACACTTCTTCTTTACCAACTTAAAGCATGATAAGGAGGGGAACAGATGTAGTTCAGTAGTTGAGTGCCTGCTTCTCATGTACAAGGTCTTGGGTTCAATCCCTGGTACCTCCTAAAAAAAAACAAACAACACACTGCAGTATCTCTCTAACTCAGGGGTTCTTAACCAGGGGTCGTGGGTCCATGGAAAAATTTCAGGGGGTCTGGGAGCTTGAATTGAAAAAAATCAACTTATTATCTTTATTTTCTTTGACCTCTGATGTTGAGTCTCCTAAAACTTCTGCTACTATATTCTTTTTTTTTTTTTTTCTGCTACTATATTCTGAGAAGGGGTCTGTGGTTTTCACCTGACTGGCAAAGGGGTCCATGGAACAAAAAAGGTTAAGAACGTCTACTCTAATTGAATGATCTTGCCCTGTCTGTATCTGCCCCCCTAACAGAGTGAATGAAGGTAGATGTTGGTGATCTTTCCGCTACCTCCTTCATCCCTGTATATATAACTCATTCATCTTGGGGGCACACTTTGATGACCTTTGGTGCGACAGTGTAGTGTTCCTATAAGACAATTACACAGTCTTTAATTCTTATTATTTGATGCCATGCATTTTAAGTGTTATTTAATGTGTTTAGGGCAGTGATGACGGGGAGTGTTGGGTGAAGCCTGGAAATACATCTAGATATTTTTAATTCATCATTATGGAAATAACTTCTATTTATAAGTTGTAGCAGAGATGGAGAATTCATGCTCTTCTTCCATAACATAGTGAATTGTCAGGAAGGGGCTGCCCATCCAGGAACTATATTTTCAGCCTCCCTTATGTCTATACGGGGCCATAGGATCAATTCTCATTGACAGGATATGAACAGAGGTTACGTGTACCACTTTCAGGCCAGGTTTAAGAAATGTGGGTGCCTCCTCCAAGTTCGTTCTTTGCTGATTGGCTGGAGAGGATGACAAGTCCCTAGGAGGTGGCAGAGTCACGTGATGAAGGAATCACCTGGGCCTGAGTCACCAGACAGCGGTGACCAAGAACATTAGCACTGGAGTGTTATGTGAGGGAGAAAGAAACTTTTGTTGTATATGTCTCTGAAATGTTGGGATTTATTTGTTACACAAAAATCCTTTCATTATATGTTGCATTTTCCTGGGATATAGCTTCAATATGGAATGTAGATCAGTCCTCTATTTTGGCTGTAAGTTTGGTCCCTCTGTTCTTAGGGAGGTTATAATTTAATTGAGTGTTCTGTCTTTAGCCATGCCCTCTTTTAGCATTTAGTGACCAGAATGAACAATAGAAGGTCTAAAGTGAAATTTGCAGACAAACATAAAGCTGAAACAGATAGCTTGGTGCTCAGTAGAGAATCGGGATCCCAAGTTATCTATCCTGGAATGATGGGTCAAAAGCAACAAGATGCAATATAGGCATGCTTCCATAGACAGTGGTTTGAAACAATTCTGACGATTCAGACATTATTATGAATTGGGATATACAACATTTGGAAAGCAATGGAAGACAAAAGAGATTATTTCCATTACATGTAAGGGAAAAGTGATTCTTGTACTCTGAGGGATGCAGCTTACACTTCACTTACCTGAACAAAGAATCTGGATCAGAATGTTTTAAATTGGGTGGACGGATGTAGCTCAAATGGTTGGGCATCCGCCTCCCATATGGAGGGACCTGGGTTCGATCCCCGGGACCTCCCGGTAAAAAAAAAAAAAAGAACGTTTTAAATCGTCATTTATATGCTTTGAATGGGTTGAAATATCCATACAGAGAAGACATAGAGATTTCCCTCCACTTGGAAGACCCTGTTTATTTGAAAAATAGCAATAAAACACACATCAGAAAGAATGTATTCAAGAGATTTAAACCTACAGTTTTTTTATTCATTAAAACTCACATTTATAGAAAAACAGGGACTTGTTCTATGGCAGACTCTGTCTAGGGGCTGACTTCAGTGGTGAAATGGAATATTGTTCTCAGTGAAATTACCATAACAATAATAAATCGGATTTATAGAGCTCGACAGCAGTACCGTCCAAGAGAAGTATAATGTGAGTCAAATATGTAATTTTTTTTTTGAGGTACTGGGAGCCAGTGATTGAACCCAGGACCTCATATGTGGGAAGCCAGCACTCAACCACTGAGCCACATTGGCTTCCTTGAGTTGGTTTTTTCATTTGTTTTCTTGTTGTTTTTTTGTTTGTTTTTAGTAGGCACCAGGACCTCCCATGTGGGAAACAGGCACTCAACTGCTTGAGCCACATCTGCTCCCAAATATGCAGTTTTTAATTTTCTAGTAGCCATGTAAAAAGAAACAGGTGAAATTAATTTTATTAATATATTCTTTTTAACCCATTGTATCAAAATATTATAATTTCAACATATATCCAATATAAAAATTAACAAGATCTTTTACATTCTTTTTTCATATTGTCTTCAAAATCCAGTGTATATTTTATACTTACAGCATATCTCAACTCAGACTAGCCACATTCCAAGTCACACGTGGTTAGTGGTTACTCCATTAGACAGCACAGTTCCAAAGAATTCATCCACGTTATTTCATTTAATCCTCATAGAAACCCTCTGCCATAGTTATCATTATTTGCATTTTACAGATAATAAAATTTCTACAGAAGTGAAGTCCTTACCCTAGGACATACAGCAGTAATGGGAGAGGTAGGTAGGGTTCAAGTCCATCTCTCCTGATGGGCAGCATATCCCAGGGGTAAGTAATTTGATGTGGAGTCAAACAGAACTGAGTTCAAATCCTGACTCTGACATTTACTAGCTGCATTACCCTGGGCACACATTTTTTTTTTTTAAACTCTGACACTTGGTTTCATTATCTGAAAAATGGTAATTATAATAATCCTCATAGACTATTGTGGGATTAAATGAGATAATGTATGCAAAATGCCCACTCAGAACAGAGCCTGGACAAGGCAAGTACTCCACGAAAGTTAATGATTATTACCTTGATGACAAGCCAGCACTCTTTGCATATTACCACACTATTCTCCAGGAGCTTCTTCCTCCATTTGACTTGGGCTCATTCTATTTTTTTTTTTTGTACCAGGAGGTCCCGGGGATGGAACTCAGGTCCCTCCATATGGGAGGCGGACGGCCAACCATTTGAGCCACATCTGTCCCCTGGGGTTCATTCTTGATGTGTAACTTTTACTAAGAAGCACTGAACTGGGTGACAGACAGCTCTGACTTCAAGTCCAACCTCATGCCATCACAGCTGTTATGCTGTCTTTTTTTTTTTTTCTTTTGGTCAAACGTATTGTTGTTGTCTTCCAACAGTACAGGGTGTGATGACTTGACAAGCCACAAAGCAAATCCGGAAATGTCTGAAGCCAAACCACACAGTCCCATTCTGAGACCCCTCCAAAGAGCCACCTCATAACAGAAGGGATTGTAGGAATACCTGCCCCTCGGTTCTGGGACATCCACCCCCTTCTTCAAGTCCTCTCCAACCTGCAAAGCAGAAGGGGAGGAGGTGGGATGTCCACAAGCAGGAGCTGGGGCATCCTCACAGCATCCTCCCTGCCTGGCACGGGTACCCCTACTTATCTGCAGTGCTGTAACTTGACCTCTTCCCCCAGAGCCAGGTTTAACTGCCCACAAGCCAGTAACAGAGTGTTTTTTTACCACCCTGAAAGAAATACTTTAATAAAATATGGGATTGGAGTATCAAACTCACCAGAAGAAATATTGTGGTGCCCACACATGCAATGCCTGCTGGTTAGTGGCTGTCCCCCAAAATGTTTTACTTTCTATGGTAAAGATATGGACTTACCGAAGACAGGCTCTCAAAGGATTGACAGGTAATAAAATGAATCATCGTCCATTCACTCATTCAACAAATACTTTGCTGGGCCTTTCCCATGGACCAGGTGTTGTGCAGGGTGCTGGGGATGCAGTGATGGGCAAAAAAGACAGAATTGCCTTACCTTCTAGAGGGGGATATAGATATGAATCAAATCTAGAGTTACAAACTGTAGTAAGAGCTACAGAGGAGAGGGACGTGGTGACCTGGGAGCAAACCGCAGAGAGATCTGATCTGGCTGCCCTGAGCTGGGAGGCCTGGACCACTTGGGGCTGGGAGTGTGGGGGGATGTCTCAGCAGGCAGAGGGGCAAGGGTAGCAAGGAGTAGGCTGGGGTCACGTTGCGCTCTAGGATCACAGAGCTGGCTGTCAAGAACCTCTTCTATCTGTAGGCCCAGTGTGTGTCCTAGGGAAATAGCAGAGAGGATTTTGGGATTCAAGGTTGGGCCCTGGGGACACTAAAATCAACTCTCCTGAATAAAAAAGTTAGAAAAATGCAAACCCAAACTTCCAAGAAAAGCAAACTGGGTGGGCAGGAGCTCCTCCTAAGGTAGGAGAGGATTGGATTACATGGACACCCATTCTGGGGAACTAGCTGGTGTGCCGCTTACAAGGTCAGCATGTTCAGGGTTTGGCCCCGAGCTGGGCCTGGTGAACCATCTTTCCCCTTGCGTTGACAGGGATGGCGATTGCAGTTGGATGAGGGCTAGGGTAGTGGTCCTGGTTGTGTTTTGACAGCTGGTGGCTGGGGCAGTAAGATAATGGCAGCTCCAGAGAGTGGTAGGAGTAGGGGAGGCAGGGCAGCAAGGGCAGCTGCAGCTGAGTGCAAGCTAGTGGAGTCAACACAGTGGAGAGGGGGTCTTGGGGTCCTGGGGCCTTACCCCATGACTTTGGTGTGTTAGGGGCTTGTCATTAGAGACCACTACATTTTTATGCTCTTGACTGACCTCCAGATTATGAAAATATAATGATAAAAGCCAAAAGTATCCAGAACTGAGAGGTATGTGTGTGTAGCTTGGCTCACGGTCCCTTGAAACGAGTGGCAGTCTCACTGGGGACATTTTCAGCAGCACTAATAAGTAACAAGCAAAATAACGACCTGACACATTCAGGGTTTAAATAAGATCAAGGGCATCAAAACCAGCATTTACTGTAGACTCTGACTCTTTGGGTACCTGGTTACTTCCTTTTGTAAATCCACCCAAGACTGAAACATACCAAAAGAAAGGAGGTGAAAGTAGGAAAACTTTACATTTATGGTCATTTAAGGAAATGCAATTACAAACTCATTAAACTGCTTCTTTAAAGCAAAATTGAAAACCCATTTAGTTCGATATTTTTAGTATTTGCGATAACTAAGACTCTCTAGCTAACCTGAGGGTACAAAGGTAGGCAGGATTAGACACAGTCCCTGGCCCCATGAAGCTCAGTGGCTAGTGGAGGAGAAGAGGCAGCCATTAATTAAATAATTGCACTGATAGATATATAACCACACCCAGACAGGAGTGCCCTGGAGATGAGTTACATCGCACTGTGAAAGCTTATGACAGGTCTTCTATCTACTGCAGTGGGTCAGGGAGGATCCCCTGAGGAAGACGATTGAGAAGATCTGAAGGGTAAGTAGGAGTTAACCAGGCAAAGTGGGGTGGAGGGAGGGGAGGAGAGCATTGCAGACACAGGGAACAGGGGCAGGCAGAGAAGCAGGGGGCAGCTGAGCAACGGAAAGGTCTGTGTGGCTGAAAGAAGAGAGTCCTAGAGGAGGCTGGAGAGGAGGGCAGGGACTGGACCATGCAGAGCCTTGTGGCGACGCAGCAGATGGCAGTCTTTATCCCAAGAGCCAAGGGAAGCCTTTGAAGGAGGTGAGCAGAGTTGGATTGGAATGGGAGCAATGTTGGTTTAGGGAGATAGGAAGGAGGCTACTGCAATAGTGCCTACAGGATGACAGCCTGACACTAGGGAAATGGAGTAGAGAGGAAGAGAAGTGGACGGAACAGAGAGGCATTTCTAGAGGTAAGTAGACAGGATTAGTGATTGACGGAATCTGGACTTGGGGAGAAAAAGTTGTTGAGTAAGACTCCCAAGTGTGCGGCCTGTGGAACTGGATGAATGGTGGTCATGTTCATCATGACAGGCACGGAGCATGGAAAGCAGGGCTTGCTTGTTTGTTTTATTCTTCCCTTCCCCTTCCCTCCCCTCCCCTCCTCTTTCTTTTTCTTTTGGAAAGACCATGAGTTTTGGACATGTTGAATTAGCATTACCTTTTTTTTAAAAAAAGATTTATTTATTCCGCCCTCCGCCATTTGTTTGCGCTCACTGTCTGCTCTCTTTGTTTGTTCATTGTGTGCTCTCTGTGTCTGCTCATCTTCTTTTTGGGAGAAACTGGGAACCAAACCCAGGATCTCCCATGTGGGAGGGAGGTGCCCAATCGCTTGAGCCACCTCTGCTCCCTGCTTGTTGTATCTCTCATTGTGTTTATTTGTTGCGTCTCCTCATGGCATCATCGTGTTGTATCAGCTCGCCACACCAGCCCATCGTGTCAGCTTGCTGTCTTGCTCGTCTTCTTTAGGCGGCACTGAGAACCGAACCTGGAACCTCCAATGTGGTAGGCAGGTGCCCAACTGCTTGAGCTACATCTGCTTCCCTTAGCATTACCTTTGAGATATCCAAATGGTGATGTTAATTAGTAACTGGATATATGATAACTTAGACAGGGTGGCCTAGGCTAGAGATATACATTCAAGATCATTGACATATATGGTACTTGAAACACTGGGCATGTTGAGATGGCTGTGGGAGAAAGTATAGAGTAAGATGAGAAAGGGCCCAGGAAAGGCCTTGATGAACCTGAGCATTTAATGACTGAATGCAGGCAATGAGCCCAAAAGGGGCCAGTGAGTAAGGAGGAACACCAGTACAGGGGGCTGTCGAGAAGAGGGTGTTTCAGGAAGGAGAGTGTGCTCCAAAAGGCTGAATGCTGCTGGGAGGTCAAGAACAAAGCCTAAAGATGTCCACTGGATCTAGTGAGGCAGAGGTCATTGGTGACCTTGGGGAAAGATGTTTCTATGAGAAATGGTGGTCAAGGTTTAGGAATGAACAGGAAGTTAGAAATGGAGGCCACCCACGAGTATAGACAACTCTTTCTAGAAGTTTGATTACTCTGTTGGAGCATGCAATTGTGGCACTGAAACTTTTGCATTAGAATTCACTAGCGCAATAGAGCAAGTCCCATACTTCAGTGGAAAGAGAGGCATCGTTTGTCACTGGGAAACCCACATACTAAAAGAATTGGTGCCCCTGGCCCCCAGCTAATGAATCTGTGGAGCATTGATTCTGGAGGGCTTGTTGTGTACACCACGGCAGCAACAGGACAAGTGTTCTTCCTTTGAGGCACGTACCTGTAAGCCTAAATTACAGCATGATCTGTATGTGTGGCGAGTTTGGTAGACAATCACTGATATGGGAGCATTTTCAGCCCCTTGATCTACAAGGAACAGGAAGTAACAGGAAAAGAGACTAATCGCTGTGACAGATGTGTGCATCAGAATGCCTGACTCACAGCATACACCAGCACCCGCCTCACCACCATTGCCTGTGACACTGCCAGCAGCACAAGTGAGGCAGGTTAGTACAGGGAAAAGGAAGACGAGTCACAGCTGGGACCTGGCAGAGAACATGGCCATGAGACCCTGCCTGGGAACTCCCCACTGCTAAAAACAAAGCCGGAAAGACCCCTCCGAGACCCTGGCCACAGGTCTCATTTGGAACTCTTTCCCGGGTCAAGGAGAAGCCCCAAATAACTCCAAACAACAGGCCTCCCCATTGGTCCCCTGACAGCTAACAGGTGGGGCAACCAATCAGAACAGCAAACAGCTGGGGCTCTTTCCCAATATTAGGAAGAGGGAGGAGGAAAGGTCTTAAAAAGGCCTAACCTGGGGCCCCACAGGCACGCCTTATCGCATTTCTAGTTTTCTTGTTTCTTAATAAACTCTTTACTCCCTTGCCTACCCTATGGTGCGTTCTTAAATTCTTTTGTGTGACACAGCCAGGAACCTAGAAGCCCAGAACCCAGAGGGCTCTGCTAACTAAGGCCACCTGGAAACCTAGAGGAAGGGTCTGCTCTGGAAACACAGGCCTGTGCATTCACTCAGCTGACAAATAAGAGGGGTGGGGGAGGTGGGGGGAGCTGAAACCTACACTAAAGCCCTGATGCCCGATGTCAGGCGATTATTTCAGTCATTCTGGATCTCAGTACTTCAGACATCTTGACCCATTTGAGGATATTGACAACATTCACTTGATACTGAAAAGGAATCAGTGCATTTTTCAGTTCTGTGCACCCCAAACCTCCTAACCCTGATATGACACCCCAAGGCTCGGTTTTAGAGGCAGGCACCCATCCTTCTATTTTATCCTTTTTCCCTGGAAAAAAGAGGATCCTGAAAAGTTGAACTCTATGTCAGGAGAATAGAGAGTGTTTCAAAGTTTCAAACTGGAGTTCCTGCAGGCCAGGATTTCAGCGGCAGATCACACTGCCCGCAGGGATGCGCGCACTTAAAAAACGGCGGCGGGCACACTCGAAACGTGTGTATTCACAGACCGTGCACATTTTAAAGGGAAGGTATTTCAGAGACAGTTACTTGACAGTGACAGTTATCTGTGTCCAGACATCGGGTGCTTGCTTCTCCCCATGCCTGAGCTCCTCGGTGGGGTTGGTTTGAGAAAGACGCCAAAACTGCCGAATATCTCGTTCCCGCTAGGGAGTCACTCTAATAAACACCGATGCCTCCTTGTCTCCAGAGGAGGAGAACGAGGTGTGCGGGTCGAGGTGGGACGCCAGTGCGAACCCGGGCCAGGAGGCCCTGGAGTTAGGCAGAGCCACTCATAACGAGGGCAAGGCAACAGCCGCCTGCCTGGGATGAATTTTGAGAGAATTAGAAGGGACCCTCTGGGAACAGGGTGGGAACAATTGCAAATTACAATTACAAAACTCCGCCATCCATCCGGTGCAAGTCAGGAATTCCTCTAACAAGGGTTAGCAATAAAATGTAAATGCTTATAGCCCTGCCAGACATAATTCAGAGATTTAAATTCACCCTGAGGTGTAAATGATGCTTTCCAGGCTGGGCCTAAAGGGAGCGTGGAGAGAGACCCACCTGGGAGGCTAGGGGTGCTCCAGGGGGGTGCTAAGGGAGGCAGATAGAATCCACACCGCAGCTTTAGCTCAGAGCTGAGTCAAGGGCGGTGGGGGTGGGGGTACTGGTGCCGAGGGGGAGACAGAGACTGTGGGTGAGATGAGAGTGGGTTCTACTTACTCTGGGAGCCTGAGCAGGGTGGTGAGGCTGGCCTGGTTGGGTTGTCCCACAGTGGGCGCGTCCAAATGGCGCCACGCTTTGGCTGCCCTTTCTGCAAGTCTCAGATGCTTGCTTTCACAAAGCAGCCTCTACTGTCTTTTTATCAGTCTTGACAACTGCCATGTCAACCCAGGACCTTAAAATAAGTTGTTGCAAGACACTTCATGAAAATCTATCCTGGCGTCACTTCCATTTTTCTGAGAAATTGCAGTTGGTAGTTGGTGAGAGTCAAACGAATTTGGGCGAAGGACCCCACTGAACTCTTTTATCCCTAGTCTAATATTATGGTTTTACCATTTGCATATATCTTTAAAAATAACATTTGGGATCTTAAGAGTTTGTGCGTGTCTGTGTATGCATACACTTACCATTATCACCTTATAACTTTTATTTCTTAAAAAAAGCCTTTTTAATGTTTTTGGCTCGAAAAAAAAAAAAGCTTTACTGGGTTTATTCGTTTTTATGGGATACAATAAAACCAAGTGTTTAAGGGAGTAGACTCTGGAGCTAGATGGCCAGAGTTTGAATCCCAGCTCATCCAATTGTTAGTTGTATGACCTTGGGCCAGTTACTAAACCTCTTGGTGTCTCACTTTCCTCATCTATAAATTAGGCATGATAATAGTACCTGCTTCATGGGCTTGTTGTGAAGATTAAGTGAGATCATGCATGAAAAGCTCTTGGGAGGATGCCTGGCATGTAGTAGCACTCAATGAATATTAACTATAATTGTTGGTGTTTTAGGGTTTTGCTCCCCATATCCTCCCAATTCCCTAAGCCATAGATCAAGGTGTTCCTCTGAATTTCCTGCAAATTGACAGCTGGTTTCAGACTACAGGTGGTGATGTGTCCTTTCATGAGAAGCAACATAAATTCTGCTTATCTCAGTTTATGTGGTGTTACCAGCTGTTGATGCTCGATGCCTAGATCCGCTAATTTCAATAGGGGTTGCAAAATGGTGATATTTATTAACCAGGATATTTTATTAAAAGATGCTTCCCCTTATCTACTATTTGTTTGCCCAGTGGTAATCTTCACAAAGAAAGGCAAAATAAATGTTTGATTCTGTCCCTTTATTTACCAATTTCAAGATAGATTATTTTCTGAAGATAACTGTTTTTTAAATAGCAGTATAAACTCATAGATTTGAATGCATCTGATGGTTTTCAATTAATTACAGTTATGATCCTTCTTTAAGTTAAAACTGTCTCATCTTTGATTGGTGGAAGCCTTTCTAAGTTGGCTCCTGAGTCTTTTTGATATCACCCCAGTAGTCTGGTGGCCTCTTTGCTCTCCAGTTAAAGCAGGATGTCTAGGCTCATCTTGTACATTTCCTGGCCCAGACCTGGAATCAGCCATTTTTTCCAAGAAGCTCTAATTTCTTTTAGTGGGAAATGGTATTTCAATCTGCATGCTAAGGACACTCATTGCTACTGGATTGGTCATTGTTTCTAGGGCTCTTCAGCTGACAGAGCTAGGACGGATAGATGGTTGAATGGATAGACAGAAAGATATTTAGATAGCTGATATAAAATACATCATGAGCTCCTGCTGATACTTCTCATTCAAATTCAGGGCTACAGGGTTTCCACTTAACCTTTTCTGTTCTATATCTGGTATCTGCTTTCTTCTACCTCAAGAAGCCTGGTTCTTAAGGACATAGGGCATGATAAAATTAGAATAGCAAATTATTAATCATCTACTTATCCCACATTACACACTCAGTAGTCTCAGAGTAACAGCAATACTACCACCATAGAAATAATTGCTAAGAGCAGTTAATATATATTTTTTTTATTTGGTACCCCCATTGTCCCCCCATTTATAGAATTGTACTTTAGTTACATTGTTTAAGCCTATGGCCTTTACACACTATGTTTTCTCTCTTTTAACTTTCACTTGGTTTTAGTTCTCTGAGTAAGCCTATATTTAATGCTCACCACCAGTCCTTAGGTTGATGTCCTTTTGATTGTGTTACTTGTGAACTTTTAAGAGTATCTATCAAAATAGAGGGCAGAGAGACTTTTTGCTGACCCTAAAACCACCAAGCCATCATTCATTCTGCCTGCCAGTTAGTTCACATGGTAGGATGCCGTGATGGTGCCAGTAAGTACTTTATACAATGGCTATGACTATATGTTGTCTCATCTAAATCTTCAAACAAACCCTATTCTACAGATCCAGAAGTGAGGCTGAGAGAAGTGAAGCAATTTGCCCAGTGTCATACAGATGGTAAGTAATGAAGGAGGTATTTGAAGACATGTCTGCCTGATTCTCAACCCAGTTTCCTTCACCCCTGTCTTAGATACCCTGGCAAGAACATAAAGATAAAAGATGAAATTTTCTACTCTGTGGTACGCACTTCAACTGAGTGATATTTATAGGTGTCCCAAGCCTCACAATCTCTTTATGAATACTTTGGGAAAAAAAATAGATTTAGAATAGTAAGTAGGTGAGAAAAGAATAAATGTTCTTGACCGATTTTTAGACTTGCTTACTATAATTTAAAACTTGAGGAAGCTCATTTCTCCATTTCTTGAGTCAACAAATAATTGGTATGTGGTTTATAAAAGCTATGGTACTTAGTATTAAAGCAAGAGAAAAAATATATTTTTTAACAAAATATACATATAAAAGAATACACATAAAATATATGTACAGGGAAGTGGGTGTGGCTCAATGGATAGAGCTCCCGTTTAGCATATGAGAGGCCCCGGGTTCCCTTCCCGGCGCCTCCTTGTGAGGGCAGGCCTGCTCGAGGCGCCGTGGGCTGATGCGGCGGGACCTTACAGTAAGGGGGAGATAAGCAGACACAGAGAAGACACGCAGCGAGTGGACACAGCAGCACAAGCAGCAAGGGGGGGATAAAAAAAAAAAAAATAAATAAATAAAATAAAAACAGTTAGTATATGTGTGATGTTTACTTGCAGGAGAGAGGTTAAATAGCAAAGTTGGTTTAGGAGCTGGTTTGAGCCTCCCAGAGACTTCTCTTTCCTAAAGTGGATTCAGAGGAACCCCAGTTCTGTGAAAAAGAGATTATGTGATTGCATTAGTCAGGGTTTTCTAGGGAAACAGAACCAACAGGAGATATCTGTAAATATTATGAGATTTTATAAAATTGTCTCACACAACTGTGGGGATGAAAAAGACCAAATTCTGTAGGGCAGGCTGAAAGCTAGGAACTCTGAAGGTTATTGATGAATTCTCTAGGGGAAGCTGACTGGCTGAAGTAGAGATGGAAATTTTCTCTTCTGGCTGCTGAAATAATCACTTCTCCTTTTAAGGCCTTCAGCTGATTGGATGAGACATCTCTTATTGCTGAAGGCAATTTCCTTAGTTGACTATAGATGTAATCAGCCATAGATCCAATCAACTTACTGATGATTTCAGTCCACAAAATACTTTCACAGTAACAATTAGGCCAGTCTTGCCTGACCAAACAACTGAGCAGCATTACCTGGCCAAGTTGACACATGAACCTATCACAGTCTACCCCTTGTCAACTTGGTGGCCACATATATCACTTAAAACCATACTTAATCTCTAAATAATAACAGTAACAGACATATTTTTTGCCTAACAATACTCAACTGTCTGCATACAACTGAAAATGCACTAAATCTCTCCAGAATAGGGTGCAAGTGCTTGGGTAATATTCACTCTTAAACATGATATCCTATAACTTAAATGCTATGACATGGAACTAATACAACTTATGTCACATGGTAAGGAGATAGGGAAGAAAACAAAGATATTTGTTTTATGTACATATACAAACATACTCATAACAAAACAAGAAAAATATTCATGACCATTAGTGTCCTCATTTCTGTAACTGGTCATGTGGTCATAGTTCATATTTATCACTGACTTCTTCCAGTACCCATTCCATGTTCCCTTTATCCTTAGCTGGCTGTGGTTCTTTGCCTGGCGGGGTGACCCAAATCTTCATTCCTGAAGTTTCTGGGCCATTCTTAATCCTGCCTGGATTGGTTGTTGCAGATTTTCATTGACTTTAATCACAGGGCATGGTAGTACTAAGAGATGCCCTAAGGGATCTCCTGTATTTCAGGCAAACTCTTCTTTACCTCCATTGTGCAGTTGTAGTCCTATTTCTCCTTGATAGTCAGGATCAATCACCCAGCCAGTACAGTAATTCTCTTCTTTGTTGATTCAGCCCAAAGTGGCCAGGTGGCAGTCTTAACTTCCAGTTCAATGGAATCGTTGTTGTGTCTCCTGGTGGAAGCATTCCTCTTTTTAGAACTAAGACCTGTAGACCAGTAGACCTTAAGGTTGTAGGAACAGTATGCAAAAAATTTTCTAGTGGATCACTAGGGATAATAGTAAGTGGTACATTCCCATTTCCACCCCTTGATTCCTGGACCTGTGAATCCTGGCTGTGGGAGAAACAGTACCATAGAGTAGATGCTGAATTAGAGTATACACAGCCTCCTGGAGAACATTGCCCCAGTCCTGCAAGATATTGCCACCTAGTTGGTGCCATAACTGAGACTTCAAAAGGCCATTCCAGGAATGGATGTGGCTCAAGCAGTTGGGTGCCCACCTCCCACTTGGGAGGTCCTGGGTTCAGTTCCTGGTGACTCCTAAAGAAGATGAGCATGCAAATATTCTTGCTGTCCTGATTTTATGCTATATTAGAAACCATGCATGTGTCCCCAGACCTAGTTTTTCTCCCTAGGTCTGGTTTTTAGAATGCTGGTGATAAACCAAGCCTGATTTATTATATGATCATCCTGTATTGGAAATGACTGTAACTCTAGGTATCTTTGTTCAACCTTAAGAGATCTAGCAGGGGGGCAGATGTGCTCAAATGGTAGGGCATCTGTCTCCCATATGGAGGGACCTGGGTTCGAAAAAGAAAAATATAGGAGGTACATGGGCCACCAGGCCCTGTGAGCAGGTGAGCCCCACAGGCCCCACATGTGGGTGTGCCATCAGGCCCCATCGAGCCACGCAGCAAGATGATGATGTAACAGAAGAGTGACACAAGGGAAAGCCAAGATGAGACATGCCGAAAAACCAGGAACTAAGGTGGTACAGGCGGTAGGACGTCTTTCTCCCACATCGGAGGTTCTGAGGATTGAATCCTGGTGAAGATAGGAGGAGAAGGATGAGAAGAGAGGGAGGAAACAGACACAGAGAATTGCCCAGTGAACGGACACAAAAACAGTAAAAACAGGGGGGGGGGCGGGAAATGGATAAAAGTAAATAAATAAAATAAAATAATAGGGTGGGTTGGGGGGAAAATATAGCAAATGTAAGGTGTGGCGTATAGTTAGTACTGTAGTAATATTTTGATGATATTCTTTCATAATTTCTAACAAATGTTTCACAACAATACAAGGTATTGGTGATAGGGTGATGTATGGGAGCCCTGTACAATGTTATGCATGTTTGTTTTGTAAGTTCACAACTTTCACTATACACTTGTTGTTTATGTATGTTCATGTATGAATGATATACTTCAATAAAATAAAATAAAAAAAGACAAGCAGACGCTGCAATGAGCAGATGCTGCAACCAGCAGATGCTGCAACAGCCGCAATGAGCAGATGACACAACCAGCAGGGAGTGGATGTGGCTCAAACAGTTGGGCACTCACCTCCCACATGAGAGGTCCCTGGTTTGGTTCCCAGTGCCTCCTAAAGAAGACAAGCAGACACAAAGAACAGACAGCGAGCAGCCAGAGGAGGGAGCCATCCCCGGGGAGGCGGGGGCGGGGAGGAATTTTAAAAATTATTAAGAAAAAAAAAAAGGCGATTCCACCCTTATATCAAGGATGATAAGGAACATGGTAAGACCAATGAATTCCATGAGCATGTGCCTATTCCCACACATCATTTGCTGTGAGGTGGGTTCCTTGGTCAGAAATAATGCTGTGTGAATACCATGACAGTGGATATTTTAGTTTGCCAAAGGGCTATTGATGCAAAGTCCCAGAAATGGGTTGGCTTTTATATAGGGGATTTATTTTGGGTAAAAGCCAGTTTCAAGGCTATGAAAATTCCAAGTCAAGGCATCATAAAAGGTGCTTTCTCACCAAAGTCAGCTGCCACATGGGGAAACAAGATGGCTGGTGATCTTTGCTGAGGTCTCAGTCATCCCCTCTGGGCTCACCATCTTTCAGAGCCCAGCTCCTGTTGCTCAGCTGTGAACAACCAGGCATAGTGCTTGCCTCTTTCCAGGCCTTCTCTATCAGTCTCGGCTGCTCCACTTTCTTCCCAAGTTCAACTGCAGGCTATCAGACGTATGACTCATCCCTTCCTGGGCCTCAAGTCTTTGAGCCTCTGGGGGCTTCAGTCCTTACAACTCAGCTGTGGGTGAAACTGAAGTCCTTTCTTTTACATGGCAGGATCAAATACAGCGGCTTCCTTTATCTGTGTCTTTTGTTTCATCAGACCCAGCAAGAGGGCAGAGACTCAACCTGAGTCACACCTCACTGACATAGCCCATTTGAAACGGTCTCACACCCACAGGAATGGATTATTTCACAAACATAATCTTTCTCTTTTTGGGATTCATAAAATAATTTCAAACTGCCACAGTGGATAAGGCATTCTATAAGTACATGGATGGTGGTTTTGGCAGAAGCATTGCGCACAGGGAAGGCAAACCCATAACCAGAGTGTGTCTATTCCAGTTAAAACAAATCACTGCCCCTTCCATGATGGAAGTATCCAATGTAATCAACCTGCCACCAGGTAGCAGCCTGAAAACCTTGGGGAATGGTGCCATATTGAGGACTGAGTGTGAGGTTCTGCTGCTAGCAGATTGAGCACTCAGCAGTAGCTGTAGGCAGGTTGGCCTTGGTGAGAAATCCATGTTGATGGGAAGCGGGAGTGGCTCAGTCGATAGAGCCCCCGTTTACCATATGGGAGGCCCCGGGTTCGCTTCCCGGGGCCTCCTTGTGAGGGAAGGCCGGCCCGTGCAGCCTAGTGGGCTGATGCAGCAAGACCTCACAGCAGGAAGCGGGTGTGGCTCAACCGATAGAGCCCCGGTTTACCATGTGTGAGGCCCCGGGTTCGCTTCCCGGGGCCTCCTTGTGAGAGCAGGCCGGCCCGCACAGCGCAAGGGGCTGATGCAGCGGGACCTCACAGCAAGGGGGAGATAAGCAGACACGGAGAAGACACACAGCGAATGGACACAGCGAGCACAAGCAGCAAGGGGGGGATAAATA
>JAQZBX010029848.1:5113-27199 GCA_029593785.1 Cabassous unicinctus
AAAAAAAAAAAAAAAAAAGAGTCCAACTCATATATCAGACACTCTTTCATGAATATTTAATAGCACTTTCATCTATTTATTTAACAAATACTAATGTGCCTATTAAATTCCAGATACTCTGGTAAGCACTGGATATGGTGGTATGAAAATTAGGAAGGATTTCTGACTTCATGATTCCAGGGTAGGAGACAAACATTAAATAAAAAACTACACAAAGAAGCAAGTGATTATAAATATAATAAGCACAGGGTGCTATTAGAACTTATAAGAGGACCTTGATTTAACTGGGGCTGGGGCTGGGTATAAGGAATAGTTTGAAGACGAAGTTATTACATCCTTACCCTATCAGTCCCACTTGTCTGGCAAAATTTAATTACAGAATTAGGAATCAGAAGACTTGGGTCTGGCTCTGCCCCCGACATTATGCACATACCCACTGATAAGTCATGTGGCCTCTCTGGACCTATATTCTTGCCAATAAAATAAGGAAGTTCTTAAAAAAAAAAAAATCAAAAAAAAAAATCAAGTGTTTCCAAAGTGGCTCACAAATTAAAAAGCTCTGTGAAGTTCAACTGAAAATAAAATCTTTTAATGTTTCTAAATTTATTATACCACAAAATCTCTTCTCTGTCACATTTTAACATCACTTAGAATACACTTTGGGAAACACTGAACTATTTGATTTCTTTACTCATATTCTATGACTACCATTCTTTCTTAGGAATTTTATCTTCCAAACTTGGATAACTTCATCATAATCCTTTGATCACTGCTATTTCAAATGACACAGTAATTTTTAAATTCTGCTTCATAATTATTTTTTATCCTTTTAAATAGGCAGTGCAAATATCAAACAAAGCCTGTCTATAGATGAACAGATACTACACATCGCTAAGAAAAATAAGATTTCTTCAAAGAATTCTTAATGTTGCAAGATAAGGACAAGAAGGAAACATTTTAACTTATATTTAAAAATACCCACCTCTGGGGTGAAGGTGAAGCTCTGGGATGACCGCTTTAAGATCTCCACAGCTTCAGTATAAGAAATGCTGCAGGAAACAGGATAAAAGAAGAGAAAGATCAATATAATGTGGCTGTTAACTAGTCCATCTTAATTCTAGAAAAGGCCTATTCCAATGCAGCCTGGAAGGTCACAAATGAGTACTATGTAATCAGGAATTAAGGCTGATCTAATCCTACTAAAGCCTGATCTTCATGAAGAGAAGTGGCCATTCAATAACCTCGCTTCTGATCTACATCCAATGTATAAAGAGGAGCTACTCATTTAAGCTAGTAGAGATTTTCTCTGAATTCATGCTATGCCAATGTCCTAGTAAAAGGTGCGAAGTATTGAGGCTGAAAGAGCCAAAAAACCTTCCTAAAAGAAATCATTCATTCCACAAACATTGGCTGAATGCCTACTACATACCAGGGACTATTCTAGGCTATGGAGATATAGTTAACAAAAATCAAAGCCCCTTCTTTCATGGAGCCAATATTCCTGTGTGTGTTTGTGTGTGATAGAAGCGAGCAGAAAGACAGACAAATAAAAAGAAACAATATACTTCTAAGTAGCTATTTCTGCTATGAAGAAAAATAAAGCAGGGTAAAAAGACAAATGGTGATTTGGGGTGTTATTTAAGATGAGATGTTCAAAGAAGAGCACACTGAGATGGCAACATCTGTACAGAAACCTACACGAAATAAGGAAATGAATCCTACAGAATAGCCTAGGGGAGGAGTATTCCAGGCAAAAGGAATAGTAAGTACAAAGGCCTGAGGTGAGCAACAGCTTAGCTTGTTCAAATACCCAGGAGTGAGTGTTTTAGTTTCCTTGGTGGTTCAAGCAAATACCATGCAATGTGTTGGCCTAAACAATGGGAATTTATTAGCTCATGGTTGAGACTAGGAAAAAGTCCAAATCAAGGCATCATCGAGGTGATGCTTTCTTCTCGAAGACTGGCAGTTTGGGGCTGGTTGCCGGTGATCCTTGGTCCTGGGCTCCTCTGTCATATGGCAATGCACATGGTGGCCTTTTCTAGTCTCTCTGTCTTCTTCCAGGTTCCACTGAATTTCAGCTTCTTACTCTCATGACCTTCCCTTTCTCTGAATTTCATCCACTTATAAAGGACTCCAGAAACAGGATAAAAGCCCATCCTGATTGAGGTGGGTCACACCTTAACTGAAGCAACCTCATCAAAAAGTCCTACTTACAATGGGTTCATAATCACAGGAACAGAATAAATTTAAAGGCATGCTTTTCTGGGGGTACATATAGCTCTAAACCACCACACTCTACCCTCTGGACCCCCAAAAGACATGTTCTTTCTACAGGTAAAATACATTCATTCCATTATAACATCCCAAAAGTCTGAAGTCATTTCAGTGACAATGCTAAGTACAGAGTCTCATCAAAATCAGTTATGGGTATGGTCTGTCCTGGAGGATAAAAATGAACTACTAATATATGCAAAGTTTATCACTGTTTGGCACACAGTAAATATTCAATAAATGGTGGATATTATTTTTACCATCTTGAATCTTATTCATTGGATTGGAGTTAGATAACTGCAATTTTCTCCCAGGTTTTTCTGTCAGCAGCACAGATTCCCTGGGAGGCCCAAATTACTTCTTTCCTCTCTACTTAATTACTACTGTTAATATGCTCATGCTCAGAACTCTCCTGTAAACTCCAGACTTGTATATTCAATTGCCTTCCCAACATCTACAATTGGATGCCTAGAAAGTATCTCAATCTTAACATGTATGAGCTCCTGATATCCACCCACTCTCCCTCCCACCTCTCCCCCGCAAAAATACTTCTACTCTTAGTTTTCCCAATCTTAGTTAATGGCAACTCCTTTTTTTTCTAGTTGTGTAAGACAAAAGCCTTGAAGTTACCCTTGACTTATCTCTTTTTTTTCTCATCCTCAGCAAATCCTGTTTGCTCTAAATTTAAAAAATTCTAGAACAGGACAACTTTTCTCTACCCTCATGGCCATCACCTTGGTCCAAACTACCATTAACCCTCACCTAGACTACTGCAATAGACTCCTAACTGGTTTTCTGTTCCCACTCCTGTCCCGCTACAAGCTGTTCTCAATAAGCAACCAGAGGGATCCTGTTAAACCCAAGTCAGATCATGTTAACCCTATGCTCAGAACCCTTTAATGGCTTCCCCATCTGATAAATAAAAACCCCAACTTCTCATAGTGACCTACAAGGCCCCACATAATTTTCCTACCTCCCCACTCCCTTCTTATCTTTATCTTTTATTATTCTCTTTCCTTATTCACACCTCACTATTACTTCAAAATGTCAGGCATGTTCTAGTCTCAGGGCCTTTCTATTTGCTATTCCCTCTGCCTGGAATGATACCTATATAGGCAGTTCTTTCTCTTTAGATCTTCACTCACAAATTACCTTAGTGAAATCTTCCCCGGCCACACTATCAAAAATTTCCATCTCTTCACTCCTTCATACTTCCCTTCTCTGCTTGGGTTTTTTCCCCCTAGTATATCATTCTCAAAGACTGTATGTTTTACTTATTTATCTTGGTTTTTGTCTATTACACCTCTAGAATGTAAGCTCAATGAAGGCAGGGAATTTTTATCTGCTTTGTTCACTACTCTGAGACACCTTTGAAATTCTAGAACAGTTCCTGGCACATAATGAATGGTCAATAAACACTTATTCAAGTGAAAGAAAAAACCCTCAAAAACCTTCACTTGTACTCTACTGCCCTTTTGTCTCTACCACAGGGTCCCTGACTATCTCCTTTTCTAATCTAGTTCCTGTTGCCTTACTACTTACTCAAACTCAATGGCTCATCACTTTCAAACTTGTAGCCTACCTCAGATACCTGAAATTCTCAGCCCAGTTTAGTCGGCCAAGTTTTTCTTATTTCTCTCCTCAAGGATAGGTTGAACTCTTTTGTCTTCTAAGAAAAAAAGCTTCCTAACCCTAAGATAGCAAGTGAAGCATGGCACCATCTTATGATCAAGAACAGTATTCTATTCTTCTGAGTATCAAATTACTTTCTTTACACATTATAAGTATCCTGAATACTTAGTTTTATTTAAATTATTTGCACTATATAAGAAAAGATTGTTTATTGTGCTTTGTCCATATCAAAAGTTACTAAAGTGAGTACTAATTTGAATTGTGGTTATATAGTTAATAATTACTATGATGCTTATCTTGCTAAGATTTAAATACTTATCTATTCATAAAGCAGTGATTATTAATCATGAATCAGATACAAAAGCCATATAAATAATTAAGACATGGTCTTACCTCAAGTCTGGGGGATATGGTAAGCAGATACATAAAAAATTACAATACAGCGTGATAAATAAAGTACAAACAAATTCAGAGAAAGCATAATATCTACTTACATTAAAAAGTTGTTTTTTAGCATATGTGCTAATCTGTCCTTGGTGAGAAAAAAGAAAGCAATCAGTAAGTATAATTATAATCATTATACATAATTAACATATTTAAAAAGTAGATATATGCTGCTTTACTCACAAAACTTATTACCTTTTGGCCAGGAGCTATGAATTTGTGACACAGCTCAACATCTTCAGAACAATTTGAGAGAACCATCATTGTTGCAGTCTTGAAAAGCCCCTCCATGACCTACAGAGAAATGATAAAGAATTGTCTGACAAGCTACTCATACAAGAAACTCATTCTGAGCTCTGTAAGGAATGTCCTTCAGGTTTTTAGCAACTATAAATTGATTAGGCCTCTTAATCCCTGAATGAACTATGGCAAAATTAGTTCAGTTTTCCAGATTGATTACAAGAGGCATCTCAACTTCTGAGGGAGGGGAAAAAAAAAAAAAAAGTTTGAATCTTACGTTAACAGTGTTAATATTGGTATTAAAGTAATATGCCAAATGAACAGCTGAAACTGATAGATGTTTCTAAATTCCAGTACCCTTACCTGTACAATCAGGATAGTAGCACCTATTTTACAAGATTGCTATGAAGATTACCGTAAGATTTGGCTTGTTCTTTTTCTTCCTTTGACTATTGTGAATAATGCTGCTATGAACTTTGGTATATAGGTATCTGTTTAAGTCCCTGCTTTCAATTCTCTGGGATATACATCTAAGAGTGCTAAGAATGGAACTGCTGGGTCACAAGGTAATTCCATGTTTAACTTTTTCAGGAACCACCAAACTGTTTTTCATAGTGGCTGCACCATTTTACATTCCCACCAGCAATGCCAGGAGATTCCAATTTCTTGCATCTTCACTAATGCTTGTTAGTTTCTATTTTTTATTTATTTTTTATTTTTGAGTTACTGGGGCCGGGGATTGAACCCGGGACCTTGTATGTGGGAAGGTGGCGCTCAACCACTGAGCCACATCGGCTCTATTTTCTATTTTTAATAAGAGCCATCCTATTGGGTAGAAGTGGTATCTCACTATGGTTTTGATTTGCATTTTCCTCATGGCTAATGATGTTGAGCATCTTTTCATGTGCTCATTTGTCATCTGTAAATCATCTTTGGAGAAATGGCTATTCAAGTCCTTTGCTCATTTTTAAATTGGGTGTTTGTCTTTTTGTTATTGAGTTGTAGGGGTTCTTTATATATTCTGAATATTAAACCCTTATCCAATATATGATTTGAAACTATTTTCTCTCATTCTGTAGATTGTCTTTTCACTTTATTGAACATGTCTTTTTTTTTTTGAACATGTCTTTTGATGCACTAACATCTTTTTAATCAAATCTAAAATTCTGGTTTGAAATCATTAAGATATTAGGACTTTCAAATGCTGTATTCATAAAGATACATTGAAATAATTTCATATGTCAGATATAGGACAGTACTTATATACTAAATGACAACCAGATATATTTTATGATGCTTCAATCTCAATGGAGAAAAAAACCTGGTAACTATGTAGGTATCTAAAGCACTGACAGTGTAAAATACTAAGTACAACAAATATGTAGGGTGGAAAAGCAAGTGGTAATCAAAAGACTAGACAACAGTAAAGATAAAACTGAAGGAAGTAAGCAGAATTAAGGCAG
The DNA here is from genome assembly GCA_029593785.1 of Cabassous unicinctus. Taxonomy (NCBI): domain Eukaryota; kingdom Metazoa; phylum Chordata; class Mammalia; order Cingulata; family Chlamyphoridae; genus Cabassous; species Cabassous unicinctus. The sequence continues at coordinate 11,164 of JAQZBX010029848.1, forward strand.
AAATTTCTAAGGACCTTGTATTCTAAGGAGGGGAGAGATGTTTAACTTTGGGCTTCATGTAGGAAACTCATGTAGAAAATATAAGGTACATGCCTACTCCATCCCAGGCAGCACTGTAGAGCAGGGAGTGGGATCGGGGATGCGGCACCTCCTTCACCCTCTGGCTGAGGCTGGAGGGATGTTCCTTGCACAGAAGGAGTCTGACAGGATGGTGTTTGGGGGAGGGAGGAATTTAGGGGCTGGAGTATGGGAAGACATACTTTACGAGCTGCTGTTTCTTCACGGAGTTCTCATTCTTCCGAACCAACTAACCAAAATTTTGAGAACTGTGTTAAGACAAATTCACATAGTTACAGGAATGAACAAGTTGTGGGCAGATTTTCATTTATCGTGCAGTTCTTGCCAATAAATAATTCTGCTTTACCTAAAGAATATTTTTTCTTTCAGAAGATGCAGTGGTATGCATATAATTCTTACTATGAGAAGAGAGCACCACTTCCTAATAGCCCATCTTTGTCTTTCTCACTAAATCGTGTTCCAGAACTAGAGGCTGGACCCAGCTCTTCTGAACACACTTACCAACAACCAAATGACTATGACGTTTATCAGAAGAATAAACAAAAGAGGCAAAAGCAAAATAACGACAGCTATTGTAGCAAAGAAAAAATATAGAAAATGAATATAGCCAGAAGTTTCGATAATTTTATTTTTTATGTCTAAATATAATGTTTCTGAGCCTTACCCTCCTGTGAGTTTATATCATAAAGCAAGGATATATGAAAATGATACCATAGAAAGATGATTATCACAGGACTAGCCTTTGGATTATTCCCATTTGATATGATTGTAAATAAATAGGGATGGCTGCCTCTTTCTCACTTTTTACCTGTATTTAATAAGGATTAGTTGGTTATGTCAGCATTTATTACCCACCTCTTTTGCCAGTTGGATTTCAGAGGGTATATTTAACATACTTAAATGTTGATCATTTCCTAAACAAGTAAATAGAATGATATTTTATTAATGTATATTTAATATTTATTGCCCAAATCAAGTTTCCTATTTGTGGTCCATTTATTTTTAGAAAATAGAGTACATGTAAACTAAATGATTTGGACATTTTTGTTCATTTTTTAATACTTCATTAACTAGAATCCTGAAAATATTTATTTACTAAAGCAAACTGAAAAACTTATGTGACTTGATTGAGCATTAATTACTCAAATAAACAGGAAAAGACATGCTTGGATATTTATTTTATATGTTGCATAGCACTTTATAGATCTTTTATATTTAAAAGACTAAAGATGTATTTTCAACAAAATGAGAAACTGAATTTAACTTTTGGTTATAAATAAAAATGTAGTGGCATCTTAACTGTAAATAGTCTATTTCTACTTGATCAACACGATGTAGTTTGATCTATACCTTCATTTTCCTGGATATTCAAACTGGAAAAAAAGAGACTTTTTTAAAATTCACATTCTTTTTTTCCAACTTAGAATCATGGTAAAGGGAAAAATGTGTTTCTGTGTAAGGAGAAAATAATATATCTTTAAATACATTGACTTTATTTCAGCCATTTCTTCAATTTTTCTATAATTTATCTTAGCCCTAAGTTATTTCATTGTGATTGTTATTACAGGAAATAGGTATTTAAGAAATGTCTTTTAGCAATTAAAAATGACATTTTTGTAAGAAAATTATCTCAAAATATTATTAAATGAACTAAAATCATAGATCTTCAAGGAATTGTCAGAAGTCCTTTAAAAAAAAAAAAAAAACAACAAAAAACCAAAAACAAGTCCTTTCATCGTATGCAGAATTACCTCTATAGCAACTTTAACAAATCAACTCACTTGAATCAACCAGAAGGCTAAGAAATTCACTTATACCATGGTACCTTTCACTGTTAGAAAATATAAAAGTTCCCTTAAAATGTTAATATCATTTATAATGCCATATAATTTTAAGTTATACTTTCCCCAATGCTATATATTTGAGTTAAAAATCATTTAAAGCATTTGTCTTAAAGATTTTTCTCTTTTCGTATTTTAATTCCTCATGCTCAAAATCTATTTTTTTTTTTTTAACTAAGTATTTACACATCCTACTTCAAGTACCAGAAGAAGCTTGGAATTTGAGAACAAAGGAATTTGAGAACAAAGTCAGACATAGTCTCATAGTCACTCATTTATCTAAAAAAATGAGTTTCTGTAATGCATCAGGCAGTAACAAAACAAGAAAAAAATTACTTAGAATCAAAGTTGGTCAAAAAGACTGAGTGAAAAATAAGTCCTTGAAATCTTTGCTGAAATAACCTCTCCCAAACTATGGTTTCAAATGTGTAGCTGTTTAGCCAAGGATATTATCTTTGAAATCTCAGCATTAAATGCAATTATTAAAAGACCAACAATAATTAATCTATTGTAACATGATTATTATAAAATTCAGATGTAATGATGTTTTTGGTTACCTGCTTAGAGTTTAATGAAAGAAAGATTCACAAATTATTATACTCTCTTTAGCACTTCCTAGGTGTAAAGACACTGTACACTGACATGTAGTCAACCTCTTCCTTTGGGTGCTTGTATGACTAAATGTTAATTAACTGATGGGTGATTAGAAAAAAAAACATAAGGTAAACATTAAAATAATAAAAACAGAATGTATAAATTCCAAACCAATGGATGAAGAAAAAGGGAAAACAAAGAAAACCAGATGAATCCAAAGGAGAGGGATATAGGAATAAGGAATAACTTGCTAAGGGAAGTACAAAAGGAGGATAAAATTCCTTTACTTTATGACTACATCACCTTTAATCCAGTAGTGAGATAAAGAAGTCACTAAGTAACTAAATGATTTAGGAAGGATCATAGCTGTCAATCACTAAACAAAGCCAAAACATTCTGAGAGGAAAGACAGAGCAGGCAGACTGAACTGTATGCCTACCCTGTTGAGGGACACAACACCCTATCTATAAGACGAAGACTTTGACCACTGGGGTTGTTAAATCGGTATCTTTCATGAGCAGTAAATTTCTGTTTGAAGAGGAAATCATTGGCTTCTATAACCTTGACTTTCAGACTATGCTGTACAAATATATTTGAAGAATACAGAAACTTAACTGAAGAGTCAGATCTCAGAGGTTTTAAAAAATGTATTACTTAATAGCACTAAAACAGTAATACTTAACTGCTTATGATTCATGAGGGAAAAATATTTTTTGTTATAACATTCTGATCCAATATTTAAGACATTGCTGTTCATCATGATCATAATTTCCACAGAAAGGAATTATAAAAGGAAGAAAATTAGGAGAAACAGGAGATTACTTCTGGTGGTTGGGGGTGGGGTTGGCAGGACATTTTGCCTTCTGTCTTTAGGAAAAATGTTTATATTCTAAGTAATTAAAACCATTCAACAGTGTGTGCCTTGAATATCACCCAATGAAGTAACAAATAAGAACTCAAGTGGCAAATCTCTTGGCAGCAAAACTTAAATATTTTTTCTTATCTGACTTAAGCTCCTATTTATTATTAGCTTCATGAAGGCTAACATCAAGATTTCCTTTTTTTCCTATGTTCTTAAATCTTTTTATTTTTATTTTATTTTTAAAGAAGCTTTAGATTACATAAATGTTGCACTGAAAATATAGGGGATTCCCATATACCTCATCCCATCCCCTCCCCCACTTTCTTCCATTAGCAACATCTTTCATGAGTGTGGTACATTTGTTACAATTGATGAATACATACTGAAGTACTGCTACCAACCATGGTCTATAGTTTACATTATGGTTTACATTTTGCACTGCAGAATTTTATAGGTTTTGACAAAATGTATAATGACCTGTATACGTCATTGTAATATCACGTAGAATAATTCCAATATCCCCAAAATGCCCCATGTTACATCTATTCTTCCCTCTCCCTCCCCTCAGAACCACTGGTGATCAATGCCTTTATAGCAATGTTACAAGTTCTTCCATTACTAGAATAATAAGTCTATTTTAGTCCATAGTTGCATTCCCCCCGTATGTTTGTTCATTCTTCAAACTTGAGGATTTTGGGATGGTGATGCCCATTCTGCTTCTGATTCAGAGGGGGCTTAGATCCCATGGGGTAGAAGGGTGGAACCATCTTGTTTGCAGTTGTGGGTACTCTCTGTTTTTGGGATGGGTGTTTTCCATCAACATCCTTTTGTTAGCTGTCCTGGGCGAGTCCAATGAACTGGAAAGTAGGTGTTGGCTGCAACTCTGCTGAGCTTCAGGACTCAATGACAAATGAACAGCCAAAAGATTTTAAGTCTCTGGGACACATATTTAATGGGTATAGTGTTAATTATAGGTTCAAATAAATGGGGCATAAGAGCCATGTATAGGAAAATTATAAATGAGCCCAACACTGAACATTGAGGGGATAGGTTGTCACATATTCCAAGGTAAGGCCCACGGAAAGGGTGAGGAATTCCTTGGGTTGTCTGCCCTGTCTATAGTGTCCAGATGTCTCTAGAGCCCTCAGGAGCCCCCCTGCTTGAGGCACTGTTTACTGCGGCAGTCAGTGAGAAGCTCCTAAGACACGCATAAGTAAAACCTCTGGAATGACTTCCCGACTCACCTCAAGATTCCTTTTTGCCATTCAAATCCTTTAATATGAGAGAAAACTCCTATTCAGGTTAGCTGACAATTTAAAATTCTGCTAAGTGAGAAATTAACTGGAGATATAAAAATCCTTGAAAGAACAATGAGAGACAAAACGAAGCAGGGAATGGAGGTGGCTCAAGCGATTAGGTGTCTCCCTCCCACATCGGAGGTCCTGGGTTTGGTTCCTGGTGCCTCCTAAAGAAACAAGCATGATGAACAGACACAGCAAGTGTAAACAATGAGGGGGTGGGAAGAAACAAACAAACAAATAAATAAAATAAATCTTTAAAAAAAATGCTTGGAAGGAAATCCCACAACAATTACTTTTCCTTATTAGTATTGTTTAGTTTTGTTTTTTTTTTAACTTGACAAATATCACTGGAACATAATTCAGCTCTCCAGACAGTAATAGCTAACTCTGGGTCTCCAAATGATATATACTATTTGTGAGGGCCTACCACTAAGGAGAACATAATTTGCAAACTTCAAACTTCATAATCTGTTTGAGATTTCTACACCCGAAAGTCTGAAATGTTGGGCCACCATAACCACAGACTCACAAAATAATATAGTTATGTAACTGTATAATGGATTATCCAAGCTGGAAAAGCAGAAATATTAGTAATTAATCCATTTTATTTCTTTACTGGTCAAGGTGGAGTAAGACCACTATACCTCTCTGTATAAATTCTTAGAACAAAAGTATCTGGAATAGAATTTTAAAAAGCAACTATCTAGGGACTCTGAAAAGTAAACACTAGGAGGACTGAGGACATGACTAATGATCTGTAATGGAAACGAGTTTCACAGTTCCATTTTTTGCTCCTTTATCTCCTGCCTTTGATTAGGGGGTGGGGAGCAAAATGCAGAACTGTACAGCGGCATAGTAAGCAAAAATGCTGGGAGAAAACCCCTATTTCTAGTTATAAAACTGAGAAAAAGCCCCTGTGGGCTAGAGAGTAGGTGGGGGGAAATCCCTGAGTTGTTTTTTTTATCTCTGCTCTCTCTTTTGGCCCTACCCTGAAGGCAGCTCCAGCTGTGGAGCTGCATTGCCAAGATGAGTGGTGCAAGCACCTAAAACTCCAAGAGAAGACTCATCTCTACAATCAGAGGAACCAGGAAAAGGGGACCTTGCTGTATGAAGAAGGTGTGTGTTGGGAATATCCATTTTTTTCCTCTATCTTTTCTTTTGTCACTCTGTGCAAAAGGTAGTCACAGTCACTTGGGAATGAATGACAGCCTGGTTGGGGTTAAAAATCAGAAAGAACTCTATCTTGCTGGCCAGAGGAACCAGAATAAGTCGTCTCCGGAAGCCAGAGAATGTAAGGAGAATTCCAAAGAGTAGGAGAAGATGATCCTCTAATTCTGTGTGTGAACTGACATAAAGCCTGGGCTTACCCCTGAGCAGTACATGTGTAGAACAGACTCAAAGAAGTGTAGTGAAGTCTTCAGGAAATGAACTACAATATAAACCACTCTGCAAGTTTCAGACTAACCCCTGAGTAGCACATGCATCAGACGACTCAAATTGCGTAGCAGAGGCTTGGAAAACTTAACTGATAAAGAAACCAATACCACAGAAAGTGACACAGAACTTACAGGCTGAACCTAACCAGGTTTTATTGTCTTGTAAAACAACAACAAAATCACCATTTCCAGAGGATTTTAATAGGACCCAGAGTCTGACAGCATGATATTCAAAATGTCCAGAATACAGTGGAAAATTACCAGACATTTAAAGAAGCAAGAAAAATCTGATGACTTCTCAAGAGAAATGAAAACCAACAGATGCAAGTCCTGAGATGACTCAGATGTTGGAATTACCTGACAAAGAATATAAGCAGTTATTATTACTTCCTCCATGAGGTAAAGGTAAACATTCTTGAAAAGAACAGAAAGACAGAACTTGTCAGCAAATAAATGGGAACTAGAAAAAAAGAGAAAACTTTAGAAATGAAAAATACAATAGTAATTTAAAGTATGCTGCAATTCCTAGAGCAACCACTGAAATACAGAGAGATATAGCTAAAAGGTCATATAAATGGTAATGTTAAATACAACCATATCAACAATAACATTAATAAAATGTAATAGAAATGAAACTACAGTAATCAAAACTGTGGGATTAGCATAAGGACAGGCATAAAGATCAATGGAACATAATTGAGAGTCCAGAAATAAAACCTTACATTTATCATCAACTGATTTTTGTCTGGGATGTCAAGACAATTGAATGAGGAAGCAGCAGTCTTTATAACAAATGGTGCTAGGGCAACTGATACCCACATACAAAAGATGCGAATAGACTCCTTCCTTACACCATGTACAAGAATTAACTCAAAATGGATCACAGACCTAGAAGGAAGAGCTAAAACCTAGAGAAAGCATAGGAGTATATTTTCCTGACCTTGGATTAGCAATAGTTTCTTAAAGACAACATCAATAGCAAAAAAATTAATTGGACTTCATTAAAACTAAAAACTGTTGTGCTTCAAAAGACACTATCAGCAAGTGAAAGACAATCACAGTACATGAGAAAATATTTACAAATTACATATCTGATAAAAGATGTGTCTATAATATATAAAAAATTCTTACAACTCAATTAATAAAAATTCAAATAACACAATAGAAAAATGGGCAAAGGATCTGAACAGACATTTTTCCAAAGAAGATGTACAACTGGCCAACAAGCATGTGAAAAGATACTCAATATAATTAGTCATTAGGGAAATGCAAATCAAAGCCATGAGATACCACTTTATAACCATTCACATGGCTAAAATAAAAAGAAGGAAATAACAAGTGTTGGCAAGGATGTGGGGAAATTGGAATTCTCAAACATTGCTGGTGGGAATTGAAGTGGTGCAGCCACTTTGGAAGAGAGTTTGGCAGTTCCACAAACATTAAACATGGAGTTACCATATGACCAGAAATTCCATTTAGGTATATGCCCAAGTAAATGAAAATATACACCCACCCCAAAACTTTATACAAACAGTCACAAAAGTATTATTCATAACAGTCAAAAAGTGGAAAAAAAAGTCTGTTTGACAGATGAATGGCTAAATAAAATGTTGAATATCCATATAATAGAATATTATTTGGCCATAAAATGGAATGACATGCTATAACATGAATAAACTTTGAAAACACTATATTAAAAAACAAAAAACACAAAAAAACCCACATTATATTAAGTGAAAGACAAAAGACCACATATTATATAACTCCATTTCTACAAAATGTCCAGTATAGACAATTCTATAGAGATAGAGAGTAGATTAGTGGTTGGGGCTGTGGGAGTCTGGGATGATGAAAATATCCCGGAATTAGATAGTGTTGATGGTTGCACAGCTCTGTGAATATACTAAAAAACACTGATTTTTTTATACTTTAAATGAGTGACTTGTATGGTATGTGAATTATGTTTCAATAAAACCATTAAAAAATTAAATAGGAATTGCTTAAACACACCTATTAGAAGACAGAGATTGTCTGAATGAACAAAACAAAACAAAAAGACCTAATTAGGCTACAAGTCAGTAAGACATCCTGAAAGACTTTAATTTTTGTCTCCAAAAATGGATGAATAAAATATGAGCTTCATGATGAAAAAACAAACAAAAACAACAACAACAACAACAAAAGACCCAACTATACACTATCTACATGAACCCCACTTTAATTTTAATGATATAGATAGGTTAATAGTAAAAGCACAGAAAAAGTTTTACCATGGAAACACTAATCAAAGTGCTGAAAGAAAACAACTGCCAACCAAAAATTTTATATCGGGTGAGACTTTCTTTCAAAAATAAGGAAGAGATTAACACACTTCCAAATAAACAAAGGCTGAGGGAGTTCATCACCACTAGACCTTCCCTATAAGCAATACTAAAGGGACTCCTTCAGAATGAAAGTGAAAGGCACTAGACAGTGGCTCAAAATGGCATGAAGAAATACAGACCAGCAATAAAGGTAACCATTGGGTAATTACAAATGCCAGTACTAATGTATGTAATTCCACTTGTTAGTTCCTACAGGTACAAAAATGAAAATGAATAAAAAGTAATGATACATTTATGTTTGTGGATGTACAATGTACAAAGATATAAGTGGTAGTAAGCACAAAAAAAGGTGTGGGGGGGGACAGTGGAATATAAGAAAAGTACATGTGTATAATATTGAAGTTAAGCTGGTATGAAACCAGATATGATTATTATAGATTTAGGATGTTAAATTTTAACCCCATGGCAACCATGAGGAAAAGAGATGAAAAATATATACAGATAGAAAAGAGAAGGCACAAAAAATCAAATAAATATAAAATATGTACTGCACAAAAAATCAAATAAATATAAAAGTAGGCATTAATGGAAGAAAAAAGGTATAAGACTTAGAAAGGCTAAATAGCAATATGGCAGAAGAAAGTCTTGAATTATCAGCAGTGACTTTAAATGTAAATGGATTAAACTCTCTAGTCAAAAGGCAGAGATTGGCAGCATGACTTAACTATATGCTGTCTGCAAGAGGCTCATCTTAAATTCAAAGATACAAGTAGGTTAAAAGTGAAAGGATAGAAAATATATATACCATGTAAGAGCTGGGAAAGTTATACTAATATCAGATAAAATAGACTTTTAGTCAAAAACACTTTAAAAAAAAATACTTACAAAGGTCAAAGATGATCATTATATGCTAATAAAAAGGTCAATTTACCAAGAAGATGGAACAATTATAAATACATACGCACCTAACGGCACAGTCCCAAAATATATGAAGCAAATATTGATACATTTGAAGGGAGAAACTAATGGTTCTACATTAATAGTGGGAGACCTTAATACACCACTTTCAATAATGGACAAAACATATAATCAGAAGATCAATAAATAAATACAAGACTTGAACGATACTCTAAACCAATTAGACCTTACAGACATATAGAACACTTTACCCAACAAAAAGAGAATATACATTCTTCTCAAGTGTACATGGTCATTCTCCAGGATAGACCATTATGTTAGGTCACAAAACAAGTTTCAATAAATTAAAAAATAATGATATCATACAATGTTTATTCTCCAACCACAACAGAATGAAGCTAGAAATCAGTAACAGAGGGAGAAATGGAAAATTCACAAATATGTGGAAATTAAAAAGTTTACTCTTAAACAATCAATGGGTTAAAGAGGAAATCAGAAGCAAAATTAGGAAATATCTTGAGGTAAGTGAAAATGAAAATACAACATACCAAAATCTATGGGAGGCAGCAAAGGCAGTGCTGAGAGGCAGATTTACAGTTTTACAAGCTTACATTAAAAAAGAAGAAACACTTCAAATCTGAGACCTAACCGCAAAACTAGAAGAACTAGAAAAAGATAAGCAAACTAAATGTAAAGCAAGCAGAAGGAAGGAAAAAACAAAGATTATAGTAGAAATAAATGAAATAGAGAACAACAACAACAAAACAGTAGAGAGAATCAACAAAACCAAAACTTGGTTCTTTGAAAAGATCAGTAAAATTGACAAATCTTTAGCTAGACTAACAAAGACAAAAAGAGAAAGGATACAAATAACAAAAATCAGAAATGAAAAGGGGGACATTACTACTGACTTCGTTGAAATAAAAGAACCAAAAGAAGATACTATGAACTGTATGCCAATAAACTGAATAACCTAGATGAAATGGACAAATGATTAGAAACACAGAAATTACTTACTTAAGAAGAAATAGGAGATCTCAAAAAACCAATTACTACTAAACAGATTGAATCCATAATCAAAAATCTCCCAACAAAAAAAGCCCAGGTCCAGAGGGCTTCACAGGGGAATTATACCAAACACTGTAAGAAAAGTTAACTCCAATTCTGCTCAAACTCTTCCAAAAAAAATGAAGGGGAAAGAATACTCCCTAATTCATTCTATGAGGCCATCATCACCCTCACACCAAAGCCAGGTAAAGATACCACAAGAAAAGAAAACTATAGACCAAGATTTCTTAGGACTATAGATGCAGAAATCCTCAAGAAAATACTAGCAAATCGAATCCAATAGCATATTAAAAGAATTATACACCATGATCAAGTTGGATTTATCCCTGGTATGTAAGGATGGTTCAACATGAGAAAATTAATTAATGCAATGCACATATTAATAAAATGAAGGATGAAAAACCACATGATCATCTCAATTGATACAGAGAAGAGATCTGATGAAATCCAGCACCTCTTCTTGATAAAAACACTAAGAACACTAGGAATAGAAGGAAACTTTTCTCAACATGATAAAGGGCATATACATAAAGTCCACAGCTAACATCCTACTTAATGGTGAAAGACTGAAAGTTTTCCCCTAAGATCTGGAAGAAAACAAGAATGCCCACTGTTACCAGTGTTATTCAACACTGTACTGGAAGTTCTTGCCACAGTAATTAGGCAAGAAAAAGAAATAAAAGGTATCCAAATTGGAAAAGAAGCAGCAAAATTTTCCCTATTTGCGGATGATTTTCAGAAAATCTTGAAAAATCCACAACAAAGTTCCTAGAACTAATAAATGAATTCAGCAAAGTGGTGGGGTACAATATGAACATCCAAAAATCAGAAAAATCAGAAGACATCAAGAAAAAAAATTCCATTCACAATAGCAAATAAAAGAATCAAACATCTAGGAACAAACCTAAGTAAGATGTAAAGGACTTGGGCATAGAAAACTACAAAACATTTCTATAAGAAAGCAAAGTAGACCAAAATAAATGGAAGCACATTCCATGTTCATGGATTGGAAGATTAAATATTGCTAAGATGTCATTCATACCAAAAGCAATTTATAGATTCAACACAATCCCCATCAAAGTTCCAACAACCTTCTCTACAGAAGTGGAAAAGACCGTAAAATTTATATGGAAGAGTAAAGGGCTCTGGATAGCCAAAGTCCTCTTGAAAAAGAAGAATGAAGTAGGAGGACTTACATTTCCTGTTCTTAAAACTTATTACAAAGGCACAGTAATTAAAATAGCATGGTATTCTCGCAATGCCAGATATTTAGACTGATGGAATCAAATTGAGAGTTTAGAAAACTCTCACATTTTTAGCCAACTGATTTTTAAAAGTTTTTTATTTTTAAAGAAGCTTTAGATTACATAAATGTTACATAAAAAAGATAGAGGATTCCCATTTGCCCCATCCCCTCCCCCTCCCACACTTTCCCACATCAATAATATCTTTCATTAGTGTGGTACATTTGTTACAATTAATGAACACATATTGAAGCACTGTTACTAACCATGGACTACAATTTACATTATAGTTTACACTCTGCCCCACATACTTTTATAGGTTATGACAAAATGTATAATGGCCTGTAGCCGTCATTGCAAAAGTCATGCAGGACAATTCCAATGACCCAAAAATGCCCCTATTTACACCTATTCTTCCCTCTCCACCCCCTCAGAACCTCTGGTAGCCAATGCCTTTATATCAATGATACAAGTTCTTCTATTGCTAGAGTAATAATAACTCTATAATTGAATAATAATAAGTCTACTTTAATCCCTTCTTCATTCCCAAATCTTTATGATTTGGGGATAGTGATGCTCACTCTGTTTCTAAGTGAGACGGGGCTTAGATTCCATGGTAGCCAACTGATTTTTGACAAGGGGGCAAAGGTCACCCAATTTGAAAAGAATATTCTCTTCAACAAATGGTACTAGGAAAACTGGATCTCCTTTTGCAAAAAAAAGGACCCTACTTCACATCTTTTTTTACAAAAATCAACTCAAAATGGATCAAAGATCTAAATATAAGCACCAGAACTACTGGAAGAAAACGCAGGAAAGCATCTTTAGGACCTTGTGTTATGCAATGGTTTCTTAGACTTTATACCCAAAACAGAAGCAACAAACGAAAAAATAGATAAATGGGATTTCATCAAAACCGAAATCTTCTGAGCCTTAAAGGACTTTATCATGAAAATAAAACAACAACCTACACAATGGGAGGAAATATTTGGAAACCACATATCCAATAAAGGCTTAATATTCTTTAATTTAATTTAAATTCTTCAATTAAAAAAAAACCAATCTAATCAGAATATTGGAAAAGACTTGAATAGACATCTCTCCAAAGATGATCTACAAATTGCCGGAAAAAAGCATGAAAACATGCCCATAATCATTAGCCATCAGGGAAATGCAAATCACAACCACAATGAGATACCATTTCAGACCCATTAGAACGGCTGCTATTTGAAGTACTGGAGAGGTTCGGAGAAATAGGAACACTCGTTCATTGCTGGTAGGACTCTAAAATGGAGCAGACACTGTGGAAGACAGTTTGGTGGTTCCTTAGGAAGCTAAATATAGAATTAACACATGACCTAGCAATCCCACCACTAGGTATATACCCAAAATAAGTGAAAGCAGGGACGCAAACAGATATTTGCACATCAATGTTCACAGCGGCACTATTTACAATTGCCAAGAGATGGAAGCAACCCTAGTTTCCATCAACGGATGAATGGATAAATAAGTTGTAGTATACATACAATGGAATATTATTCAGCTATAAAAAGGAATGATGTCCTGATACATGTGACAACATGGGTAAATCTTGAAGACGTCATGTTGAGTGAAATAAGCCAGACACAAAAGGACACATATTGTATGATCTCACTGATATAAAACAATTATAAGCAAACTCACTGAGTCATAATCTAGAATATAGGTTATCAAGGGACAGGGTGGGGATAGGGAATGGGAAGTTAAGGTTAAAATGTACAAGGTTCCTATTTGGTTTTGTAATGAATGGTAGTGATTGTAGCACAAGATTGTGAATGTAATTTACAGCACTGACATAGATATCTGAATGTGGATAAAAGGGGAAATGTTAGGTTGTATATATGGTAATAGAATAAAAATTTTTTTTTTAATCCATGGAAATATGCTACACAAACAGTGAACTCTAAATTAAACCACGAACTAGTTAACAGTACAATTATAAAAATGTGCTTTCATCAATTGTAACAAATGCTCATCCATCAATACAAGGTGTTATTAATAGGGTGGTATATGGAAATCCTGTATTTATGTTTGTAAACTCACAAGTTCTCTAATAAATAAAAATATAGATAGATAAATGTAAAAGAATATTAAGCCAAGAAAACAGGTGCAAATCAGAACCATTCTAGACAAACCTCGATGTATGGTCACTCTGGCTATTATCAGGGAATAATGTCTCTGAAGCTACCTCACTCCTGATTAACTACCCCATCTATAACTGGTGGACAAATAACTATTCATTTCTCTGGGGCAGTCCAATCCTCTGGTCTCAGACCTGTTTTGGAATATATTTGAAGTAACATCACTAAAGGGAGTATAGGGTAAGGTTCTGAATAAACTGACTGCATAATCTTCTGGTTCACATTATTCCTAGACATTAAAAACCAATGTTTAAAAAATTTGTCCAAAAGGAACATCAATCGGGCATTTAGACATATCGAGAGAGAGAAAGAATGAATGGAGAAAAAAAGTGAAAAGTGTTAAGTATATGGTGATACATGGGAAAATTACAACTAATGTAATTTATGGATTATATTTAACAGTAATATTGTAATATTTTTGCAGCAATGGCAAAAAAGATCTATCAATTTCTAAGGGACAATAGGGGGATAAAAGGGGGTATGGGGTTTTTCCTTTTGGAGTAATGAAAAGTTCTAAAATTGACTGAGGCGATGAGAGCACAACTCTGAGATGCATATGAGAGCCACTGAGTATACACATTGAATGGATTGTACAAAGCATGGGGCTGTATAACAGGGAATCCAGTAGAGGAAGATGGACTGTGGTTAACAGAACAAATATGAAAACATTCTCTCATGAACTATAACAAGTACATAATACTAATACAGGGTGTCATTAACCAGGTGGGTTGGGGGAAAAATACACCAAATGTAAGATACTGGCTATAGTTAGTAGTAATGTCTTGACAATGGTGTTTCATAATTTGTAGCAAACGTTTCACAACAATGCAAGATGTTGGTGGTGGGGTGATGTATGGGAGCCCTGTATGATGATATGCATGTGTGTTTTATAAGTTCACAACTTTTACTATACACTTACTGTTTATGGATATTCATGTATGAATGATAAACATCAATAAAATGCAAATCACATAAAAAAGAGATAATGTTTCAAACATTACTATTAGATCTGGAATGTCTCACTTTTGAATATAATATTTATATCAGAATAAAAGGATTTCATGGATTTGCTGACTTACTACAAAGCTGAAAATCTGAAACTGAACCCTGCTCCCACTTATTGAAAAGGTGCATAGCTTAAACTATCTTTTTCTCCATGTTTTCACCAATATGACTAAGGAAATAAAAACTTTTTTGCAACCCTGTTGTATGGCAAAATACAATTACAGAGCAAAGACTTAAAATGTCTAATCAATTCTAAAATAATTTAGGTAATGTCTTTGTAAGCTTTCCTTTTGGTATCCATGTTGGGGCAATGGAGATAGGGCCAAAGCAGAATTAGAGAGGTAAAAGGTGTGTTCCATTCTTTAAATCTGCTCATTGCCTGAGGAAAAGTAGAATAATACAGAACTGGATGGTGGGCTCAACTGAAAACTGCTTAAGGAATACATACTGCTTCCCTGTGAGGTTCAGATCCTAATTCCTATAACAGGGTTACTCACAGCAGCCCTAGTAACATTTTGGTATAATTCTTTGTTGTGTGTCCCAGGATTGTGCATAGTAGGATACTGAGCAGCTTTCCTGGCCTTTACCTATCAGATGCCAATAGCAACCATCCTCCTACCCACTCCCCACCAGTTCCCAAGTCATGACAACCCAAAATGTCTCAAGATATTGCCAAATGTCCCCTGGGATACACTGATCTACAACAATTAGTGGGAGATGTTAAAGGGGTATGTCAGTGGATAATGTAGTGTGTGACAAGAATGCTGTATTAGTCAGCCAAAGGGGTGCTGATGCAATATACCAGAAATCGGTTGGTTTTTATAACAGGTATTTATTTGGGGTAGAAGTCCACAGTTACCAGGCCCTAAAGCGTAAGTTTCTTCCCTCACCAAAGTCTGTTGCCATGCATTGGAGCAAGACAGCTGCTGACATTTGCCAAGGTTCAGGCTTCTTGGGTTCTTCTCTTCCCAGTGCTGCGTTTCTCTCCAGGCTTAGCTCCTCTGTTTCCTCCACAAGGTCAGCTGTAGACTATCAGCCGAATGGCTTGTCTCTATCCTGGAGCCTTTTCTCCTTCCTCACCACCGAGCTCTCTTACTTCCCGGGGCTCCAGCTCAAGACTCCAACATCAAAACTTCTCCAACTCTGTCCTTTGCCATGCCTTTTTTTTTTTTTTTCCAAAGATTT